>PVKV010014909.1:0-55717 GCA_004027835.1 Alouatta palliata
AAACCCCGTCTCTACTAAAAATACAAAAATTAGCTGGGCATGGTGGCACGTGCCTGTAGTCCCAGCTACTCGGGAGGCTGAGACAGGAGAATTGCTTGAACCCAGGAGGCGGAGGTTGCGGTGAGCCGAGATCGCGCCATTGCACTCCAGCCTGGGTAACAAGAGCGAAACTCCGTCTCAAAAAAAAAAAAAAAAAAAATTCTCATGCGTCTGTGAGCACAACATGAAATTAACCACCAAGGCTGATGTCCCTACATCTGGATCCCATAGCCCAAAGCCCCGCTGAACAGAGAGACCCCACTGACCCAAGCCTGGGTTCCCTCCCTCCCTGCCCTGGACGGGGCTGGGACCTGGGGTCTGTTTCCCACAAGTGAGACAGTCTCTGGGCCAGCCCGGTCTCCTGCCGAGAAGCCCCCCAGCCCTGCTGAGGCCCTAGCTCACATTCCTGCCTTTTTGGTTAATTAGACTTGATTGGGTTCCAGGGAGTTCTGGAAGCCCCCCTCAGTGATGGCAGAGACCCCTGATGTGCTTGGGAGGATTAGCTCAGCGACCCACTGACCCCGGGCAATTAGGAGCCTTGGCTGGGACTGTGAGCTCTCCCTAGGAGGACCCCATAATCATCCCGGGGTGCCCCCGCTGCGGACCCATGAAGGATTGGCTGTGTCTGGTGTGTCCTAGCGTCCAGCTGGTTCCCAGCACCAGGGACGCAGGCCAGCACTCCTTTCTCCTTGTTCTCTGTGGTTCTTTTTCCTCCCCTCTGTGCTGATTTGGAAGGTTCTGATAACCTTACCTAATTACTTCTCTAATAACGACCTTAAGCCCAAATACAATCACATGCTGAGGGACTGTGTTACAATCTCCACATATGAATTTTGGGGAGACACAGCTCAACCCATACTCTTCCCCATTTACAGAGGAGATGATGGCACCTCAGAGAGGGGAAGTCATTTACCCAGGTCACACAGCAAAAGGGAGCAGGAGAAATGTCAAACATTTACCGGGTGCCAGGTTAGATTTCAAAACTGTGTTTGCCTTACTTGTTCATTTTGCCAGTGGCCATTGTGCTGGATGCAAATTGAAATGAAATACACTGATGGGGCCAGGCACAGTGGCTCGCACCTATAATCCAGCACTTTGGGAGGGCAAGGCAGGCAGATCACTCCAGGTCACGAGTTTGAGACCAGCCTGGCCATGAAACCCCATCTCTACTAAAAATACAATTAGCAGGTGTGGTGGTGCACACCTGTAGTCCCAGCTACTCGGGAGGCCAAGGCAGGAGAATTGCTTGAACCCGGGAGGCGGAGGTTGCAGTGAGCCATCATGTAACTGCACTCCAACCTGGGTGACAGAGATTCTGTCTCAAAAATGGGGGGGAAAAAAAAAAAAGGCACTGTGGAAGGCTGGCTTAACTGAAGCAACTGCCTGAGGTCCCTCAATATTAAACGGCCCCAAACAAATCTGCTGTATTCGTCCCAGTTTGTAGAAATTTTAAAAGCTGGAAGGCAGATACTGCAACATGAAACCCAATCTGGACTCACTGGGGACCACCAGGCAGATTCGTCAAGACATAAGGGGCCAGACGCGGTGGCTCACGCCTGTAATCCCAGCACTCGGCGAGGCTGAGGCAGGCGGATTGCTTGAGGTCAGGAGTTCGAGACCAGCTGGGCCAACATGGTAAAACCCCATCTCTACTAAAAATACAAAATTTAGCCCAGCATGATGGTGCGTACTTGTAATCCCAGGTACTCAGGAGCCTGAGGCAGGAGAGTTGCTTGAATCTGGGAGGCGGAGGTTGCAGTGAGCCAAGATCGCACAACTAGCACTCCAGCTCCAGCCTGGGCAATAGAACAACACTCCACCATCTCCAAAAAAAAAAAAGCAAAAAGCCCACAGGAGCTCCATTTGTAGCAGGAGCGGCAGAAAACAAACCTCTCAAACACTGAACTGAGGAAGGAAGTGGCTTTTTATTCAGCCGGGAGCTGCAGGGGGCTAAAGCCTCATTCACCTGTGTTGCCCAGGCAAGGAATTCAAGACCAGCCTGGGCAACACAGGTGAATCTCGAGCTCCCCAAGAAGCAGCTTCTTTCCCTTTTTAGGGGCTTATGACTCTAAAGAGGGGGCATAGGTGAAACTGTTATTACCCATTGGCCTGGCAGCTTACCTCACAGTCTTTGGCTTTCATCGATTTGCTGATTTATATTTGGCACAGGCGGGAAGGAAAGAAGGGGAAGGGTTATAGGAGCCGAATAAAGGCAGTAAATTACTTGGTGGCAGATGCCACTTTAAGGGAGGGTTTGGATTGTGCAAGCATGGAGGACGTGACCTAGTTCCGGGCTCTGGCTGGTAGTGATAACATTCTTTGCAACTTTTTCAAGGCTTATAGATAGCTGGAAATTGAAAAGGGCGTTATCTTCCCAGTCCTTGGGCCTCATTATGGCCTGGTCAGTGGCGTCAGCAAGCCGCTTGACCATGGATTCCTTTATTTTTACCCTCCTTCTCATCTGGAGGGAGGAGGTGGAGGCCTGTGAGGAGGGCGACGGGGAGGAGGTCTTCCCTCTCACTTTCACCTTCCCACCATGTGAGGAAGGACACAGTGAGAAGTCAGCCAATCAGGAATCAGCGTCTCACCAAACCCCAGTTCTACCAGCACCTTGAACTTGGAACTTCCAGCCTCTGAAAGCGAGAAATCAACTTCTCATTTCTAAGCCACACAGTCTATAGTATTTTGTTATAGCAGCCTGGATGGACTGAGACGATGGGATTGCGGTAGAAGTTTGGATAAAAACTGGGGCCAGGCCCAACGGCTCATGTCCGTAATCCCAGCACTTCGGGGGCCTGAGATCGGAGGATCACTGGAGTCCAGGAATTCAAGACCACCCTGGGCAACACAGCAAGAGTGAGATACCCCTGCCACACCAAAACAATTTTTAGCCACATATGGTGGTGCATGCCTGTGGTCCCAGCTACTCAGGAAGCTGAGGTAGGAGGACCACTTGAACTCAGGAGGTCGAGGCTGCAGTAAGCCGTGACTGCACCACTGCACTCCAGCCCAGAAGACAGAGCAAGACCCTGTCTAAAAAGCAAACAAAGGCCGGGACCCAGCGTTTGGTGAAGGTCTGGGACACCAGGACCCAGCAACCTCCTGAAGCTGCCAGCAAGTTAGGAACCCAGCAGTTTCGTGAGGCTGCCCTGGAACCAGTTACCAGCTTATAAAAGCATCTCAGGCCCTAGACCCAGAGCCAGTCAGGGACAAGTAAAAGCCCCCTACTTTGCCCCAGAAACTGGGGTCGGGGGGAGGATGATGTGGATCGTTTTGGTTTTACCCCTTCTGTTGAATGTTTGCAAACACAAACTTGAGTTCTAATAAAGAATTGCATTTCTAGTTTTTGCCCCTCTAGCGCTGCTGGGCCCGCGGGTCTCTGTTCCACAGGATGGGGTTTGTTAAAGTTGTTAAGAATAGAGAAACCAACTGAAATTTAGAAGACGAGAGGGTAAAACTGATCACTATGCTCGGAAACGCTTGATGATACAGGGTATAAATAAATACAACACACCCAAATACAGGACGATAGTTCGTGTAACAGAGATATCATTTGTCAGATTTATGCCCATATAGAGGGGATTTGGTAGTCTGCACAGCGTATGCACATGAACTGCCAAAATACGGCGTGAAGGCTGGCCTGACAAATTACGCTGCAGCGTACCGTACTGGCCTGCTGCTGGCCCGCAGGCTTCTCAACAGGCTCGGCATGGACGAGATCTATGAAGGCCAAGTGGAGGTGACTGGTGACGAACACAACGTGGAAAGCACTGATGGTCAGCCAGGTGCCTTTACCTGCTATTTGGACGCAGGCCTTGCCGGAACTACCACGGGCAATAAAGTTTTTGGTGCCCTGAAGGGAGCTGTGGATGGAGGCTTGTCTATCCCTCACAGTACCAGACGATTCCTTGGTGAGGATTCTGAAAGCAAGGAATTTAATGCAGAAGTACACCATGGGCCAGAATGTCGCAGATTACATGCACTACTCAATGGAAGAAGATGGAGATGCTTACAAGAAAAGTTCTCTCAATACATAAAGAGCGTAACTCCAGACATGATGCAGGAGATGTATAAAAAGTTCATGCTCCTATATGACAGAATCCAGTCTATGAAAAGAAGCCCAAGAAAGAAATTAAGAAGAAGAGGTGGAACCGCCTCAAAATGTCCCTTGCTCAGAAGAAAGATCAGGTAGCTCAAAAGAAGGCAAGCTTCCTCAGAGCTCAGGAGCGGGCTGCTGAGAGCTCAACCGGACAGGTGTCGGTACGGATTTTTCAGAGAAAGACAATAAACATACAGACAGCAACAACAAACGACTGCATTTCCAAATAATTAATAAGAAATGAATTATGTCCACTCAAGGGCCAATTCCTAACTTGCTGTCCCAAAACCACCCTTGTGACTGAAGGACAGGAAATAATCGTGACAGCGGGATACTCAGCATGTCGTAGGGGTCCTGAATTTTAGGACCAGTCATTCAGAAGAACTCGAGACAACACAGGTCTTCCAACCGGCCCCCTCACAGAAAACGAGGGCTTCAACTGCAAAACCGGTTTATTTTTTAAGTATCAAACAAGATTATCACATTTAAAAAAACAGCTCCAGTGCCAGGGTAGTGTATAAAGTGCTCAAGTGTCCTGAATGTCACAAGTCACTCCAAGTCCCTCCCTAAGTGAGCAGCAGAGGACGTGGCTTCTCCCTGGCTGCTCAAAGAAACATCTTCCCTTGGGCTGATGAACGTGGCCTGAGTGGGGACTGACGAGGCACCTGGGGTGTCATCCTCAGACAGGGGCGTGTTCTTGGGTGCTCCCCGAGATTCTTCGCAGGTGGTGTCTTGACTGAAATACCACTGGCTAGGAGGTGCCAGGCCCTGACCCTCTTCCCAGACTTTCTGGTTTGCCAAGGCTGCCTCTTTGCTCGCCTCTGCGGAGAGTTCCAGCACCTGGGCGAAACTCCTGTCAAGGATCAGAGAACCAGTAACGGCTTCCACCCTCCACCCTCCGAGGTAAAGTGCACATGTGTGGCGAACGAGGGGCTGCCACACACGGATTTTCACATGCCCCATGTGCTCAGTGGGAAAGGGCCAGCACAAAAGACCTGTCTGAAAATACACCATAAGGGAAACCCCCCAAGAACAGGACCAGGCACGAAAGGAAAGACTCATTTATCCAAGAAATGTTCAGGGAGCTCAGTGCTGTGCTGCTGCTGTGGCTGGAATATCTGTCCCCTCCCAAACTCCCATTAAAAATGAATCTCAGCTGGGAGCACTTTGGGAGGCCGAGGTGGGTGGATCACCTGCGGTCGGGAGTTCGAGACCAGCCTGACCAACATGGAGAAACCCCGTCTCTACTAAAAATACAAAATATTATTTTTAGTATGGCGGCGCATGCCTGTAATGCCAGCTACTTGGGAGGCTGAGGCAAGAGGATCGCTTGAACCTGGGAGGCATAGGTTGAGGTGAGCTGAGATCACGCCATTGCACTCCAGCCTGGGAAACAAGAGTGAAACCCCATCTCCAAAAAAAAAAATTAATCCCTTGGCAGGGCGAGGTAGGATTAAAGTGCTATAATCCCAACACTTTGGGAGGCTGAGGCAGGCAGATGGCTTGAAGCCAGGAGTTCAGGACCAGCCTGGGCAACATGGTGAACCCCATTTCCACAAAAAATTAAAAAAAAAAAATTAGCTGGGTGCAGTGGTGCACACCTGTAGTCCTGGCTACTTGGGAGGCTGGGGCGGGATGACTGCTTGAGCCCCGCAGGCAGAGGTTGCAGTGAGCCAAGACTGCGCCACTGCACTCCAGCCTAAGCAATGAAAACGAAGCCCTGTCTCAATAATAATAATAATAATAATCATCATCATCATCATCCCCAATTGTGGCAGCAGTGAGAGGTGGGGCCTGAAAGAGGTGACTGGGTCATGAGGGTTCTGCCGTTCATGGCTCAGTAAGTCATCCCAGGAGGGACACTGTGCCTTTATGACCCTCTGGTGTCCTGAACGGATCCACGGCCATCCACAGGAGGAAGAAATCCCATAGTGGGTGGCAGCTGTTTTGCATGAGTCCTTGTCTAATATTTTAGGCAACTCAGGGAAAAGATTTAGCACTTTAAGGAAGAAATAAGATTCTCTTCTAGAAGAGGTGGAGAAAACCACATGGCTAGAATCTCCTGAGGGGAGGTAAAAAACAAAAAAAGAAACGCAGGGTCTTGATGGGTTTGCAGGGCTGGACCCATAACGATATGCACTCTGTGTAAGCCACCGCACAGTCCTTTAAGATCTGGGCTGTTTCTAGCAATAAGAAGTTCAAACAACATTCTCCTGGGACCTTACCCTGGAAGGCATTGAAAACAAACACTGAAAACATGAACAGGGCTGCTCTGAGGGCGCCTGTGCTGCTGGGTTACTTTGAGGATGTGAATAAGACGTGACACCCTTTCTCTTCCAGCTGCTTGAGAACTTCCATGAAATTTTTTTTCTTTCTTGAGACAAGGTCTCACTCTATTGCCCAGGCTGTAGTGCAGTGGCACGACCACAGCTCATTGCTACCTTGACCTCCCCGGGCTCAGATGATTCTCCCACCTCTGCCTCCTGAGTAGCTGGGACCACAGGCATGTACTACCAAGCCTGGCTAAATTTTGTACTTTTTAAATAAAGAGGCCAGGCGCAGTGGCTCCTGCCTGTAGTCCCAGCACTTTAGAGGGCTGAGGCAGGCAGATCACTTGAGGTCAGGAGTTCGAGACCAGCCTGACCAATATGATGAAACCCTGTCTCTACTAAAAATACAAAATTAGCCATGCATGGTGGCAGGCGCCTGTAATCCCAGCTATTTGGGAGGCTGAGGCAGGAGAATCGCTTGAACCCAGGAGGTGGAGGCTGCAGTGAGCGGAGATGGTGACATTGCATGCCAGCCTGGGCAACTCTGTTTCAAAATAAATAAATAAATAAATAAATAAGAGAGACAAGGTCTTACTATGTTGCCCAACCAGGTCTTGAACTCCTGGCCTCAAGTGATCCTCCTGCCTCGGCCTTCCCAAGTGCTGGGATGACAGCCATGAACCACCTTGGCCAGCCCTTCCGTGGATTTCTTCTGCGTGGGCTGTGAGCTCTTTTGCTCTTCTCGTGCCCCTGTTCTGCTTGAGTCTTACACTCTGTGAATCCAGGACCTGTCTCGTAGCGTATTTGATCCTCATTTCACCTAGTATCCCCATTAGCTCTAAAATGACTAAGTGAGCTAGAAAAGGGAAATTAGCTTGGCATGGTGGCACACACCTGCAGGCCCAGCTACTGAAGAGGCTGAGGTGGGAGGATCACTTGAGTCCAGGAGTTTGAGGCTGCAGTGAGCTGAGATCTGCCACTGCATTCCAGCTTGGGTAACAGAGTGAGACCCTGTCTCCAAAAAAAAAAAAAAAAAAAAGAAAAAGGAAGCAAACGCAAGGTGGGTGTTACTGGATGGAGACTCTGTCATCCACAATACGGATGACAATGACACCTGCTGGCCATTCTTGTATCAGCAATGTGCAACGGCTGGGAAGAGAGCACCTGGCTCAGGGGACTGAACTTCCTCTGAACCCCGAGAGGAACTCAGCACCACCCCAACAGTGCAGCCACCAACAGCCCTGAGCAAACAGGGTACCACCTTTTTCTTAAAGCATTTTCTGAGATACCTTCGGAGCTCGAGGTCCTTTTTCACCGTCACGTCCTTGAGTTCGCTCAGTAAGTCCAGCATCTGCACATTTGCTTCCGAATTGCCAATGTCAAGTTCTCCCAGGAGATGCTGAGTGGTGGCCAGTTCACGCTGCAGGGCATCTGGAGGGGACGAGGGATGGTGAAGGTTGGAGTGCACAGTGCCCCAGGCAAGGCGTGCTCGAGTGGAGAGGCCGACAGGCTGCTCCCGTCGGGGCTTGGCTATCGTGCTAGAACCGTGGAGAGTGCATGGGAAGAAGCGGAAGCCAAGGAAGACATTCAGGCCCGCTGCCTTCTCTGTCCCATGGTCTGCAATTGTGGGATAGGCAGGTCCACCATCCAGGAGGGCATTGGAACACAACTGAAATGTCACTGTGGTGTCCTCAACAGAAACGAATGCCAATGTGAAAAAGGCTGTGCTGTGCCAGGGAGAATGCCCGAGACCTCCCAGCCAGACCATGAGCAACTTAAAAACACCAGTCCTTGTTCCCTGAGCCCCTGAGTGGAGGGAAGCCTGCAACTGCGGGACGCGTGTCACCTGCACTGGGACAACACACCTCTCTCCCCAACACGCATCACGTTGAGGCCAATTGTACATGAGAGTCACATTTTGGGAGCCTTTTAAGTGACTTATCAGCCAGCCTCTTCTCCCTCCAGCGGTGGACTGAATTATGCCCTCTGCACTATGTACGTTCCACTCCTACCCTCCACTCCCAGTGACTGTAACCTTAACCGGAAACAGGGTCTCTGCAGACAGGGTGGCATTAAGATGAGGTCATTAGGGTGGGCCCTAATCCAGTTACTGATGTCCTCAGCAGATGCGGGAAATTTTTCTTTTCTTTTTTTTTTTGAGATAGAGTCTTACTCTGTCGTCCAGGCCAGAGGGCAATGGTGCAATCTCGGCTTACTGCAACCTCCGCCTCCCAGGTTCACACAATTCTGCCTCAGCTTCCCCAGTGGCTGGGATTACAGGTACACGCTGCTATGCGGGCTAATTTTTTTTGTATTTTTAGTAGAGATGGGGTTTCACCATCTTGGCCACGCTGGTCTTGAACTCCTGACCTCATGATCCACCTGCCTCGGCCTCACAAAGTGCTAGAATAACAGGCGTGAGCCACCTCGCCTGGCCTGATGTGGGAATTTTCAATAACAAGACAGCCGGGGAGGCGGCCATGGGCAGAGAATAGAGGGACGCAGCCACAAGCCAAGGAACACGACGGACCACCAGCAGCCACCAGAGGCCGGGGAGACACAGGACAGGCTCACCCAACCTGTCCTGGAGTAAGCCAATCACATCAACACCCTGATTTCAGACTTCTGGTCCCCTGAACTTCGAGGGAATGTTTCTCTGGTTTCAAACCACCCATTCTGTGGTCGGTTGGTATGGCAGCCCCAGAAAACTCACAGTCCCTAGGCTAGTTCCCAGCAACTACCTAAGGACCTGAGCAGAGACGGAGCCCGAGAGTGCAGATGTGGAGGTGCCCATAGTCATCAAATCAGAAACCCAGCCGTGAACGGGGCTTACACCTATTCAGAATCCCAGTGCTCTGGGAGGTGAAGGTGGGAGATCATTGAGCCCAGGAGTTCTGGATCAGTCTGGGCAACACAGCCAGACCTCGTCTCTACAAAAAAATAAACAAAAATTAGCCAGGTGCACCAGGCACAGTGGCCTGTAATCCCAGCACTTTGGGAGGTCGAGGGGGGCAGATCACCTGAGATCAGGAGTTTGAGACTGGCCTGACCAACATGGAGAAATCCTGTCTCTACCAAAAATACAAAATTAGCTGGGTGTGGTGGCACATGCCTGTAATCCCAGCTACTTGGGAGGCTGAGGCAGGAGAATCGCTTGAACCCAGGAGGCAGAGGTTGCAGGGAGCTGAGATGGCACCATGGCACTCTAGCCTGGGCAACAAGAGCAAATTTCTGTCTCAAAAAAAAAAAAAAAAAAAAAAATTAGCCAGGTGCAGTGGTGCAGGCCTGAGGCACTAGGGAGGCCACTACCCAGGAAGCTGAGGTGGGAGGACCTGAGCAGATCCTGAGAAGTTCAAGGCTGCAGTGAGCTATGATTGCACCACTGCACTCCAGCCTGGGTGACTGTGCAAGGGATTCCACCAAAAAAAGAAGAATGGCAGGGCGTGGTGGCTCATGCCTGTAATTCTAGCCCTTTGGGAGGCCAAAGGGGGAGGACTGCTTGAACTCAGGAGTTCAAGTCCAGCTTTAGCAATATAGTGAAACCGTGTCTATAAAAAAAAAAAAAAAAAATTAGCCAGGTGAGGTGGTGCATGCCTTTAGTCCTAGCTACTCAGGAGGCTGAGGCAGGATGATCACTTAAACCCTGGGAGGCAGAGGTTGCAGTGAGCTGAGACTGCACCACAGCACCCAGCCTGGGCAACAGAGTGACATGCTGTCTCCAAAAAACGAAACAAGAAGAACCAAACTCCAGGGCAGCCGAAAACTTGCTCTTTGGGAAGATACCCGTATCTTCACAGGTATCTTTAAGATGCAGCACAGTACCTTTCTTCACACTTGCCAGTCTTCAAGTTCGAGATGAGGTGGGAACCCTATGCCTAAAAGGGCCCCACTGCTCTGCTGAGGGGGAAAGCCGGGGTGGGGTTGGTGGTCTGGTCACCTCTCAACCACTAAAGCACATCTGTTGGGCCCAGGACTCAAAAGACTACAGGCCACCCCTGCAAAATGCCTTTCGGCAGATCACTGTGTATCCCACTGCCCAAGGTTCAAATCCCAGCGTGGTTACTTTCTCAGGGTGAGACCCTGGAGGAACCACAGCCCGGCCAGCCCTCCCCATCCTCTGCATTAGATGGGGAAGAGGGCACCTGTGGCAAGGACATCGGGCCCACGGGAAGCACCCACACAGGCTCCTCACCCGCCTGCTGCACAGGCAGCTGGGATGTCCTGTTTCCTACCTAAGAGCTGCTGCCCGTCTCCCTCCAGGTGGATGGACCTCACAGGCAGCTCATGCCTGGTGGTGTCCAGGGCTGTGGCGAACGCCTTGTATTGCTCCCTGAAGCGTTTGGCCACAGCCTCGAAGGGGCTGAGCATCTGGACCTGTAAGCAGAAGGCACGCGGGATGTAGAGGGATACCCTGGAGTCCCATCCCTAGAAGTTTAACGGCTTGTGCAGAGTTAAGATACGGGCACGGTGGCTCACGCATGCAATCGCAGCACTTCGGGAAGCCGAGGCAGGCGGATCATCTGAGGTCAGGAGTTCGAGACCTGCCTGGCTATCACAGTAAAACCCCGCCTCAACTAAAAATAGAGAAGATTAGCCGGGCGTGGTGGCAGGCACCTGTAATCCCAGCTACTCAGGAGGCTGAGGCAGGAGAATCGCTTGGACCCAGGAGGCACAGGTTATAGTGCACTGAGATTGCGCCATTGCACTCCAGCCTGGGCAACAAGAGCAAAACTACATTTCAAAAAAAAAAAGGTACAGCGCTGACCCCTCCAGGGGATCAGAGCTCAGGAAGTTTCCTAGGGTGAGGTGAGCTCTCCCCGAAAGAGCGAAGTGGATGGTAAGGAGGCCCAGGCCCCTCACTGGGAATGGGTATCTGCCTTCCAGTGGTTCCAGGCTTGGGGCCTTGGCTGGGCCCACCTGCTTTAGAGCACTGCGCCTAAACGCCTGCTTTCACAAGGCCATCCCCACCCCAAACACGCTGTCTGGGTCTTTATGGGGGTTTCAAATGATACAGGGTTGACCCTCAGGCAACACGGGAGTTTGGGGTACCAAACCCTGCGCAGTCAAAAATCTGTATATACCTGTTGACTCCCCCCAAATTTACTGACAGCTACTGCTGAATGAAACCTTACTGATAACATTCAAAAATCATGTAATAGACTAGCATCTACACGCACACGCACACACACGTACACACACGTACACACACACGCACGCACACTTTTTTTTTTGAGACAGAGTTTTGCTCTGTCTCCCCAGCTGGAGTGCAGTGTCGCAATCTCGGCTCACTGCAACCTCCGCCTCCCGGGTTCCAGCAATTCTTACACCTCAGACTCCTGAGTAGCTGGGGTTACAGGTCCGCACCACCATGCCCGGCTAATTTTTAAATAAAATTTTTTAGTAGAGACGGGGTTTCACCATGTTGGCTAGGATGGTCTCAAACTCCTGCCGAAGTCTTCAAGTTACAGATTAGGTGGGAACCCTATGCCTGAAGTGATTCACCTGCCTCAGTCTCCCAAAGTGCAGGGCTTACAAGCGTGAGCCACTGCACATATATTTTTGTAGACAGGGTCTCAGTGTGTTTTTTAGGCTGGAGTGCTGTGGAGTGATCAGAGCTGACTACAGCCTCCATACCTCCCAGGCTCAAGCAAACCTCTTGCCTCAGCTTCCCGAGTAGCTGGGACTACAGGCGTCTGCCACATTTGGCTAATTTTTAATTTTTATAGAGACTGGCCAGGCATGGTGACTCATGCCTATCATCCTAGACTTTGGGAGGCCAAGGCAGGTGGATCACTTGAGGTCAGGAGTTGGAGACCAGCCTGGCCAACATGGCAAAACCCTGTCTGTACTAAAAATAGAAAATTTAGTGGTGTGTGCCTGTAGTCCCAGCTACTCAGGAAACTCAGGTATGAGAATTGCTTGAACTTGGGAGGTGGAGGCTGCAGTGAGCCAAGATTGTGCCACTGCACTACAGCCTGTGTGACAGAGCAAGACACCATCTCAAAAAAAAAACCTAAAAAATTTTGTAGACTGAGTGTCACTGTTTGTTGCCCATGGGACAAATATGTATGCATTCATGACATGCCTAACTTTTTCTCAATTTTTTCAGTATTTCTAGGCTATGAGATTCATCTGTGAGTTTTTTCAAATTGTTACAAATCTCCAAAACTATTTCCAAATATTTATTGAAAAAAAATCTGCATGTATGTGGAAACTCGCAGTTCAAATTCATGTTGTTTAAGGGTCAGCTGGGTTTGCCTCTTTTTCTTCCATTTTGAGCTCCCTAAGGTCAGAGACTCTGTACTCAGCCCAGGGCCTAGCTGCAAGGGTGCTCACGTGAAAATTTTGGGTGTTAGGGGTTGAGCTGTATCCCCCCAAATTCATATCTGACATTCCAACTCCCAGTACTTGTAATGCACCCTTATTTGAAAATACAGACTTTATCAGGGTCATCAAGTTAACACGATGTGATGGGGGGTTGTGTGGGGGGCACTAATCCAACATGACTGGTGTCCTGAGAGGAAACAGGGACACAGACACACACACACAGGGGAAGGACATGTGGACAAGACAAAGACGACAACCATTCACAGGCCAAAGACTGGGCCAGGAGAGATTCTCCCTCATGCCCTCCAAGCAGAGTCAACCACAAACACCTCGATCTTAGACCTTCAGCTTCCTGAATCATGAGAGAATGAATTCCAGTTGTTCTGCACACCCAGGTTGTGGGACTCTGTTCCAGCAACCACAGGAAACTCACACACTGGGTAAGGGACCCACCCCTGTCGATCAGCCCTTTCTGGGTTCCAGGGCTTCGCTCCCATCCTTCTCCTACATGGACACCTATGTCCCAGAGCTGACCACACAGCACTAGGACTGATGTGCTTCCCACCAGCACCCTGACCCTCCAGGGCAGGCCCAGAGCATGTCATCCTGTCGCTGCTCGTAACCATCAGGCCGTCAGGAAGTCTCTGCATAAGTGCGTAGAAGGTGCATGCTTCCCTTATTGGTTCAGCACTTTACTTTGTAACCTCATCCTCTAAAAGTGTCATAGATTCAACACCAGAACCAGAGCAAGTGTGGCATTAAAAGCCCAACACAGAGTTAGAAGCCAGCGAGCAATGATACCCTACCATGACTGCTACCCAAAACAGTGGAGACGGGATGCATCTACTGGGAACACTAATTGGTCACAGTGTCACTTACAACTGACCTGGGCATCCAAGACATCTGCCAGCTCCCGCTTCCTCTGAGAGAGGAGAAGCCTGCGTTTCAGCTCATGGGCCTTTTTCTGTAGTTTCTCCTTCTCCTTACACATTATTAATAAATTCTTTTCTGCTCTTCTTTCAAACTCAGCAAGATTGTTCTCCATCTGTTAAATGTGAAAGAAAAGCTCAGGCTGGTGGGGACTCCCTCCCCACGGTGAATGGAGCCCGCCCTTCCACCCATGGCGAATGTGAACAAAGAACTGTTTTCACCTTTACAGCCAGTAGCGTCAGCAGTAGTGTCTGAGACTCCATCATTTCCATTGCTTCAGATAAATCCTTAAGAAAGAAAAAGACCCTCTCAATTCCTGCTGAAGTGGTATAAATCCAGCTCTTTCCTCAGCACAGGCAGAACTCTGGCTTGTATGGATTTTCTGTAGTCAGTTTGATATCTGGTAGTTCTCTACTGTAGTGGGCCTGCTGCTTCTATTTTATTTGGTTTTCTCCAGTGCTCTGCGATGGAAGAGGGAGGTCCGTGACCCTCCTTCCCCCAGCACCTGGCAGGTGGAAAAGACAGTGGCAGCTGGGCAGTCAAGGGCCAGCTTGACCAATATCCACCAATTTGATGCTGCACCAGGACCAGAATGCAGTCTCTCCACTTGCTGGTCCCCCACCCACCAGTCTTGTCCTCACCCCAGTAAGACCACAGCCTAGCTGTCCTCCCGCCAAGGGACAGGACCTGGCCTTGTGCCTTTCCTAGCACAGCGTGGGCACAGAGAAGTCCCCTGTCTCATTTTTTACATGATCCTATGTTGGTATCCGCTACCAGATGTGTACTCGGGAAAATGTAAACTCTACAAATGATCTAAGAATATTTGTGGTCTTGATTTTTGTCCTAAAGGGGATGGGTGTCTTGTCTCTTCTTGAAGCCATGGGTGCTCAGGTGGCACCTGGTTCAGAGTGGGATAGAAATCAGATCTATACAACCCGTCTGTGGCTGCCTTCGGGTTTCAGACACTTACTGGGCTCTTTTTCCAAGGGGCAGAAAACGATGTTGACTCAGGTTTCTTTGGTATCGTTTTTGCTAACTGTGGCGTCTTTCTGATGATGCTTTTGTCTAAGATAAAGCACAGCATTTTTAATGGTGAGTAGCGCATACAGACAGTCCCTGGTTGCCACTTTTTAAAATAATGGGTTTATTTGGATGTAACCCCATCATAAATTGAGAACTATATAGAATTGTAACAGTCCAGCTTAAAGTTGTTCTACTTTGCAAGGGACAAAAGGCAAGTTTAATCCCCTTTACCAAGGTATTCAGTGTATTTTTGATGTCATATATATATATTTTTGTTGTTGCTGAGACACAGTTTCGCTCTGTCGCCCAGGCTGGAGTGCAGTGGTGTGATTTCGGCTCACTGCAACCTCTGCCTCCCGGGTTCAAGTAATTCACTGCCTCAGCCTCCCGAGTAGCTGGGATTACAGGCACTTGCCACCACACCCGGCTAATTTTTATATTTTTAGTAGAGACGGGGTTTCACCATGTTGACCAGGGTTGTCTTGAACTCCTGACCTTGTGATCCACCTGCCTTGCCCTCCCAAAGTGCTGGGATTACAGGCGTGAGCCACCATGCCCAGCCTGTACAACATTTTCAACTTACGATGGGTTTGTTGGATGTGACCCCATCGTAGGCCAAGGAGTAACTGTACTTTGGAAGCCCACTGAAACCTACTGCAACCCCCAGTGAGTGACAGAAGGGGTGAAACCAATGATTTACCATTAATGGCAGAGAGATCCAGGTCAGGTGGGGCTGTGCCATGCCCTTCCAGCAACGTGGACTGCAGGTCCCCCTTTGCAACCCCACTGCTATCTGCTGTTAAGAAAAGAATACCCGAAGTCAGCACAGTCAAGAGACATTCTCCATTTAAGCCAGGAAACACAGGCCGTGTTTCTGAACAATACCACTTGCTTCAAAAAACCCAATTTCATCCTAGGTGGAAAGGCTTAAAAAAAAAAAAAAAAAAAAAAACCACCTGTGGAAATTCCCAGCCATCAACTTGAATCTATTTTTGAAGTACCACTAGAAGAGAGAGACATTCTGTATAACCCAAGAGATGCAAATAGGCCTTTCTGCCAGTTTACAAGATGCTAAGAGTGGGGTATGATGCCATACTTCTATTCTACTCTCTACTCTTTTCCCATCTTCTTTTTTGTTTTTTGAGACGAAGTTTCCTTCTTGTCACCCAGGCTGGAGTGCAATGGAGCAATCTTGGCTCACTTCAACCTCCGCCTCCTGGGTTTAAGCAATTTCCCTGCCTGAGCTTCCCAAGTCACTGGGATTACAGGCGCCCGCCATCAACACCTGGCTAATTTTTGTATTATTATTATTTTTGAGACAGAGTCTCACTCTGTTGCCAGGCTGAAGGGCAGTGGCACAATCTTGGCTCACTGCAACCTCCACCTCCAGGTTCAAGCAATTCTCCTGTTTCAGTCTCCCAAGTAGCCGGGATTACAGGTGCGCACCACTACACCCAGCTAATCTTAGTATTTTTAGTAGAGAGGGAGTTTTGCCATTTTGGACAGGCTGGTCTCGAACTCCTGACCTCAGGTGATCTGCCGTCCTTGGCTTCTCAAAGTGCTGAAATTCAAGGCGTGAGCTGCTGCACCTGGCCAATTTTTGTATTTTTAGTAGAGATTGGGTTTCACCATGTTGGCCAGGCTCTTCTCAAACTCCTGACCTCAGGTGATCCACCTGCCTCAGCCTCCCAAAGTGTTGGGATTACAGGTGTGAGCCACCACACCCAGCTAGAGGTGGTAACTTCTTATTGCTATTGCTTTTTTCTTTTCTTTTTTTGAGACAGGAGTCTCACTGTTGCCAAGCTGGAGTGTAGTGGCATGATCTTGGCTCACTGCAACCTCTGCCTTCCGGGTTCAAGAGATTCTCCCACCTCAGCCTCCCAAGTAGCTGGGACTACAGGCGCATGCCACCACACCCAGCTAATTTTTACATTTTGAGTAGAGACGTGGTTTCACTGCTTTGGCCAGGATGGTCTCAATCTCTTGACCTCATGATCCGCCCGCCTCAGCCTCCCAATGTGCTGGGATTACAGGCATGAGCCACTGTGCCCGGCCTGCTATTACTTTTCCCTGGAATAGTTTATCGTCAGCATGTATAGCATTTGCACTAAGAAAATTAATTTTCTACAAAACCATACAATGGAACTCAAACAAGCAGTCCTTTGAAATCATTAGGGTGTGGTTTAAATTAAGGTTTCTGGCTGGGCGCAGTGGCTCACATCTGTAATCCCAGCACTTTAGGAGACCAAGGCAGGTTGATCACAAGGTCAGGAGTTCAAGACCCGCCTGGCCAATATGGTGAAACGCCGTCTCTACTAAAAATTATCCAGGCGTGGTGGTGGGCACCTGTAGTCCCAGTTACTTGGGAGATTGAGGCAGGAGAATCACTTGAACCTGGGAGGCAGAGATTGCAGTGAGTCAAGATCGTGCCACTGCACTCCGGCCTGAGCGATAGAGCAAGACTCCGTTAAAAAAAAAAAAATTAAGGTTTCTTAGCCATGGCATTGCAAGTATGTGGGTACGTGGGGCTGGATCCTTCCTTGCTGTGGTGGCGGCGTCCTGTGCATTGCAGGATGCTGAGTGGCCTCCCTGGCCTCCACCCACGAGATGCCAGTAGAACCCCTTCCCCCAGACAGGACAACCAAACACATCTCCAGACACTGCCGAAGTGTCCCTTGGGGGTCGGGATCACCCTTGAGTGAGAACTAGTTTGAAGGTTCGGCAGGCCCGGTCTCTGGTCCCCTGCCCACACCAGCATTCCCCGGTTCATGCATGGCCTTCGACCCAATTAGACGGGGAAGACTAGCAGGCTGGCTCTAGTGTGCCTGCTTCTCACCCATGCCTGGGGAGGGCGTAACAAGAACTCTAACATCTACACCAGGAGTGGCAAACTGTAGCTCACAGGCCAAATCCAGCCCGCTTCCTCTGCTTGCAAACAGTTTTATTGGCACACAGCTATACTTGTTCCTCTATGTCTGGTCTGGGGCTGTTTTTATATTACAAACAACACAGTTGAGTCTTTATTTGTTGAGACGGAGTCTTGCTCTGTTGCCCAGGCTGGAATGCAGTGGCTTGATCTCAGCTCACTGCAACCTCCGCCTCCCAGGTTCAAGCGATTCGTCGGCCTCAGACTCCCAACTCCAAGTAGGTGGGATTACAGGCATGCACCACCATGCCCAGCTGATTTTTGTATTTTTAGTAGAGATGCGGTTTTGCCTCGTTGGCCAGGTTGGTCTCGAACTCCTGACCTCAGGATGAAGCCCTCACAGCCTCTCTAAGACTCCTGCTCTCAGAGCACCAGTGGGAAAACAGTCATGTAGACAAGACACTGATGTCACCAAAGAGTAGCATGATGGCAACGTGGCTTTTCTCTGGGGCAACACAGGGAAGAAATGACCTCCCCTTTTCTTGCCGTCCCCGCTCACCTCCCCACATCCCCCCAATCTATTCATACGCTCTAACTCTTTGCTCACTGCTTCTGATCTTTCCCAGAAAGGAAAGAGGGAAATTGAACTTAGCACCCACGGAGACAAAATTTACTGCCACGCTCATCACTGCCTGAGGCCCAGGGCTGTTTCGCACCTTTGGTTTTCTGGAGCAGGCTGGATTTCCTTCCACCTTCAGATGTCTTCCCTCGGGTCTGTGACCCATCTCCTGCAGGAGCCTGTCATGGGAACACATGACACTCAGAGGACAAGATATGCTCCCTTCACAAGAAGGGGCCCTGATGCGGTGTGCACCGTGTTTTGTAACTGCTCTTCCTTAGAGGCAGGGGAGAGATTTAAAGAGGTTGGAAATTTTATCTCATACATACAGGACAAACACATTTTGTCAAAGTGTAGACGCTCACTTGCACAGAACATAGGAGACTACCAAAATGTTTGCTGGTGACTATCTGACATGGTAGACTAAAGGTGACTGATCTTTTCTAGACACATTTCAGTATTTGCTAGTGTTCTAGAGAGAACATACAACTTTGGTCATTAGGAAAAAAGTTTTTACACATATATTGTCAAACAATTTTTTAAAAGAAACACATGGAACACTGCCCTTGTAATAACCAAAAGCAAAACGAAAACCTCATAAAGAGCAAGGGCCAAGCGCAGTGGTTTCTGACTGTGGTCCCAGCTACTTGGGAGGCTGAACTGGGAGGATTGCTCGAGCCCAGGGGTTCGAGGCTGCAGTAAGCTGTGATCACACCACTGCAGCTCAGTCTGGGAGACAGAGCAAGACCAGAGCAAGGCTATGATGACACACAGACACCACTCCCATTCAATAGGGCAGCAGAAGGCCTCGGGTAAGAAATAAAAGGCAAACAAGTTGAAAAGGAAAACTCTGTTCTTGCAGACGTTAATTTTTCATGTAGAAAATCCCTAAACATCTTCAATACTGCTATTAAAATTAAAAAATAAGTTAACAGGAGTTTTCTTTCAATTTTGTGTGTGAACTTGACTGGATATCAGCTGTCCCAGAATGAACATTTTTTGGGTGTGTCTGTGAGGGTGTTTTATATTTATTTATTTTGAGATGGAGTCTTGCTCTGTTGCCAGGCTGGAGTGTAGTGGTACGATCTCGGCTCACTGCAACCTCCGCCTCCTGGGTTCAAGCGATTCTCCTGCCTCAGCCTCCTGAGTAAATGGGACTACAGGTGCATGCCACCATGCCCAGCTAATTTTTGTATTTTTAGTCGAGACAGGATTTCACCATGTTGGCCAAGATGGTCTCGATTTCTCAACCTCGTGATCAACCTGCCTCGGCCTCCCAAAGTGCTTGGATTACAGGCATGAGCCACTGCACCCAGCCGAGGGTGTTTACTAATGAGATCAGCATTTGAATGGGTGGATGCAATAAATTGCTCTCCCCAATGTGTATGGTCACCATGCAGTCCCTTGAGGACCTGAATACAACAAAATGATGGAAGGAGGAGAAATTCACCCCTTTTGCTTCCTGCTTGCCTGGCTGAGCTGAGACATCTTATCCCATCTCCTCCTGCCCTCAAATTGGGATTTACACTTTTGACTCCCCTAGTCTCAAGCCTCCAGACAAAGGCTGAACTAAACCACCAACCTTCCTTGCTCTCTGGCTTGCAGACAGTAGATCCTGGGATTTCTCATCCTCCATAATCACATGAGCCAATTTCTCATAAGTTAATCTCGTTTTATATATTCATATGCTTTTATAAGACCCTCTTATTGGTTCTGTTACTTTGGAGAACTCTTAACACAGCAAAGGTGCAGGACACAGGGTCACATTTCTAGCAATGAAGCAGCAATGAACAAGTTTGAAGATGGAAATTAAAAGAGAGTATCATGTACGACAGCACTAAACACCAAATGCTTAGGTAAGATCTATACTCTGGAAGCCACAAAAAATGCTGAAAAAAATCCAGGAAGATCTAAATAAATGGAGCAGTATACCATGTTCATGGATTGAGAGACTCAATGTTATTAAGAAGGTATTCTCCCTGATTTATGGATTCAGTGTAATCAAGATCAAGCAGGTATTTTGCTAGAAAAATGAAAAATGACAATTCTAAAATCTCTATGGAAAGCCAAAGGAACTAGAAGAGACTAAACAGTTTTGGAAAAGCATAGCAGGAGGCCTCACATTACCCGATTTCAAGACTTTGTACAAAGCTACAGTAACCTCAGCAGTGTGGAACTGGCATAAGGATGCATACATAGAACAATGGAAAAGAACAGAGCCCAGACATGACGCACACATATATGGTCAACTGGTATTTGACAGAGGTGATGAGACAATACAATGGGAGAAAGGAAAATCATTTCAGTAAATAGGACTGCAACAACTGAACACCCTGCATGAAAAAATGAACTTTGATTTAAACATCACATCATACACAAAAACTAACTCACAGACTTAAAACTAAAACCTAAACTACAAAACTCCTACAAGAAAACAGGAAAAAATCTGTGATCTTGGATTAGGTGGAGGTATCTTGGATAAGACTCCAAAAGCACAATCCACAAATGCAGAAAGTGA
Source organism: Alouatta palliata (assembly GCA_004027835.1). Classification (NCBI taxonomy): domain Eukaryota; kingdom Metazoa; phylum Chordata; class Mammalia; order Primates; family Atelidae; genus Alouatta; species Alouatta palliata. Next base: position 20,692 of record PVKV010014909.1, read on the forward strand.
TCAACTGGGCTTCATCAAAACTGACAACTTCTGCCTCTTAAATTAAAACACTTAACAGCATGAAAAGACAAGCCAGACTAGAAGAAAATATTTGCAAAGAACCACAAAGAGCTGGTATCCAGAATACAGAAAGCACCCTCAAAACTCAGTAATAAGAAAACAAATAACCCAATTTAAAACTGGGCAAACGATCTTAACAGACACATCAGCAAAGATACAGGAATGGCAAATAAGCACCTGAAAAACGTCTGATATCATCGGCTATTATGAAAATGCAAATGAAAACCACAACGAGATACCATTTCACACCCACAAGACTGGCTAGAATGTGAAAGTAACAACTTGCACTCTCATCTATGCGCCTAGTGGGAACATAAAAATGGTGCAGCCACTGTGGAAAACAGGCAGTTTCTTGTTACCATTATATATAGATAGATAAGTTTTCATCTACGACTCATGGCTTGGAACTCCTATAAGCCCTTGTTACAGTAAACAGGATCTCTCTGACCTCCCCCTACACTCCTTTTACCTGTCAGAGAGGGTTCCTGCCTCATACCCCAGAGGAAAAAATGCAACAGAGGCCAAGAAGAACCTGATCAGACAGGTCTTGCTGGGTTTGGAGCATACCCTTTTTGACCAATCACATTTCCACAGGGTTGTCCATGCTTCAATCACACCTAAGTCATGAAGATTCCAAAAAAAACCCAAAAGGACAGAGCTTGGAGAGATTTCAGACAGCTGAACACATGGAGATTCCTGGAGTGCAGTATGCCCAAACAGGTCATGGAAGTTCTGTGCCCCTTCCCGCATATCTCACCCTATACATCTCTTATTATTTGTTTTGTTTTGTTTTGTTTTAGAGATGGAGTCTCGCTCTGTCGCTCAGGCTGGAGTCCAATGGTGCAATCTCGGCTCACCACAACCTCTGCCTCCCAGGTTCAAGCAATTCTCCTGTCTCAGCCTCACGAGTAGCTGGGAATATAGGCATGCACCACCATACTCAGCTAATTTTGTATTTTTAGTAGAGACAGGGTTTCTCCATGTTGGTCAGGCTAATCCTGAACTCCCGACCTCAGGTAATCTGTCAGCCTCGGCCTCCCAAAGTGCCGGGATTACAGGCATGAGCCACCATGCCCGGCCTGTTTTGTTTTGAAGAGACAGGATCTTGCTGTTACTCAGGATGGAATGCAGTGGTGTGATCACAGCTCACTGGAGACTCAACCTCCTGGGCTCCAGTGATCTTCCTGCCTCAGCCTCCCGAGTAGCTGGACTTATAAGCACCCACCACTATACCCAGCTATTTTTATTTTTGTTTTTTAGAGATAGAGTCTTGCTATGTTGCCCAGGCTGGTCTCAAACTCTTAGGCTCAAGAAAACCTCCCACCTTGACCTTCCAAAAGTGCTGGGATTACAGGCCTGAGCCACCATGCCCAACCACTTGGCCAAGGAGAAAAGAATTTTTTTTAAGAGACAGGGTCTCATTGTGTTGCCCATGCTAGTCTGGAACTCCTGGCCTCACGCAATCCTCCCATCTCAACCTCCCAAACTGCTGGGATTTCAGGCATGAATCCCAGCCAAGCCGCACTCTGCTCCATCTATATCCTTTGTAATATCCTTTATAATAAACTGGTAAACCTAATGTTTCCTCAAGTTCTGTAAGTCATTCCTGCAAATTAACTGAACCCAAAAGTGTCATGGGAACCCCCACTTGAACTTGGTTGGTCAGAAGTTCTAGAGGCAGAAGGGGCAGTCTTGAGGACTGAGCCCTCACCCTATGGGATCTGATGCTATTTCCAAGTAGAGTGTGTCAGAACTGAATTGGGAGACGCCCAGCTGGTGTCTGCTGCTTGCTGGTGGGGAAACCCTCCCTCACAACGGTCACAGAAGTCCTATGTTGACTGTGGTTGAGTGGGAGATCAGGAAACACAGTTTGAGTTTTTCTATGAGCCAACAATCCTCCTCTTGGGAGAAATAAAAACAAGTCTACACAGAAAAACAGACAAGAATGTTTAGGGCGGCTTTATTTGTGATCACCAAGAAACCAACTAACCACCTGTCAATCAGTGAACAGATGAACACACTGCGGTCCCTCCACTTGATGGAATATTATCCAGCCATAAAGAACCAGGCTGGGCATGGCAGTTCCCACCTATAATCCTAGCATTTTGGGAGGCCGAGGCAGGTGGATCACTTGATGCCAGGAGTTTGAGACCAGCCTGGCCAACATGGCAAAACCCCCATCTCTACTACAAATACAAAAATTAGGCCAGGCGCAGTGGCTCATGCCTGTAATCCTAGCACTTTGGGAAGCTGAGGCAGGCGGAACACTTGAGATCAGGAGTTCGAGACCAGCCTAGCCAATACAGTGAAACCCCGTCTCTACTAAAAATACAAAAATTAGCCGGGTGTGGTGGCAGGTGCCTATAGTCCTAGCTACTAGGCTGAAGCAGGAGAATCGCTTGAACCCGGGAGGCGGAGGTTTCGGTAAGCTGAGATTTCACCACTACACTCTAGCCTGGGCAACAGAGCAAGATTCCGTCTCCAAAAATAAATAAAATTAAAATTAAAATTTAAAAATACAAAAATGAGCCAGGTGTGGTGGCATGCACCTGTAGTCCCAGCTACTCAGGAGGCTGAGGCAGGAGAATCACTTGAACCAGAGGCAGAGGTTGCGGTGAGTCGAGATTGCATCACTGCACTCCAGCCTGGGTAACAGAGCGAAAGACTCCATCTCAAAAAAAAATAAAATAAAATAAAAGGAGGAACCACTTACAGATTACCTTGAAAGGCACTCTGCTAAGTGGTAGGAGCCATAGACAAGGGCTACAAACTGTGACGCCACAGATACGACCTTCTAGAAAAGGCAAAACTGCAGATTCAGAAGGCTGATCTGTGGTTGCCTAGGGGTGGGAGAGGGGCTGGTCCTATCAGAGCAAAGGGGGATTTAGGGATGACCCATTCTGTAGCTTGATTGTAGAGGCTGTTCCATGACCGTCTACATCTGCCAAAACAGGCAGGACCTATGCTGAAAAGGAGGATACTGGCTCCACGTAAATGACATCTTGATTTTAAAGATGGGGGAAAAGGCCCGGCGCGGTGGCTCACACCTGTAATCCCAGCACTTTGGGAGGCCGAGGCGGGTGGATCACGAGGTCAAGAGATCGAGACCATCCTGGTCAACGTGGTGAAACCCCGTCTCTACTAAAAATACAAAAATTAGCTGGGCGTGGTGGTGTGCGCCTGTAGTCCCAGCTACTCAGGAGGCTGAGGCAGGAGAATCGCTTGAACCCAGGAGGCGGAGGTTGCAGTGAGCCGAGATCGCGCCATTGCACTCCAGCCTGGGCAACAAGAGCGAAACTCCGTCTCAAAAAAAAAAAAAAAAAAGATGAGGGAAAAAACAGTAAAGATAGAAAGGGCTAAAATGTTACAGCACACAGACACATGGGGGCACTGTCACCAAGTCTTCACAACAACATGAAAATTAGCAGCGTGGAAGACAGTGACCCTTTGTTGACAACTGCTCTGAGAAGAGTATGCATTTGTGCAAAGGTATCCTCTTTTCTCAAGCCGACTCTTAAGTCATAGGGTCAAGCACCCACCAGCCACCCAATCCAGAGTGGAAGACAGGCAGTGGGAATTTGACTCCATTTTATCATACACCAAGATATGGAAAGCAGAGGGAGGAATCCAATCTTGACTCATTGAAAGAAAATATACAATTGTATCATCTACTGATTGTTCCCAGGAACCCTCACACAAAGCACGTTCTCACGTAATTAAGTATCTTTCATGCCATTACTTTCAATGGTTTCATGGTATTTCATGGTGTGCCTACATGATAGTTCACTAAACTCTTCCTCTAATTCAGGGTGATTGAAGCATGTCATTTTTCCCATAGGTTTTCTGTAAAAACCTATAGCTGATTTTTAAATTTTATTTTATTTTTTTGAGACAGAAGACAGGGTCTTGCTCTGTTGCCCAGGCTGGAGTGCAGTGGCATGATCTTGGCTCACTGCAAACTCCACCTCCCAGGTTCAAGTGATTCCCTGGCTCAGCCTCCTGAGTAGCTGGGATTACAGGCACTCACAACCACGCCTGGCTCACTTTTGTATTTTTAGTAGAGATGGGGTTTTGCCACGTTGGCCAGGCTGGTCTCAAACTTCTGACCTCAGGTGATCTGCCTGCCTAAGCAGCTTTATTTTGTGAGATGGTCTCGCCCAGGCTGTAGTGCAGTGTCGCAATCTCGACTCACTGTAATCTCTGCTTCCCGGGTTCACACAATTCTCCTGCCTCAGCCTCCCGCATAGCTGGGATTACAGGCAGACACCACCACACCCGGCTAAGTTTTGTATTTTTAGTAGATACGGGGTTTCACCATGTTGGTCAGGCTGTCTCGAACTCCTGATCTTGTGTTCCACCCACCTCAGCCTCCCAAAGCGCTGGGATTAGAGAAGTGAGCCACCTTTCCTGGCAAGTAGCTGTTTTTGTTTTTTTTTTTTTAAATACCAGCCAGACAACCAAGAACTGTGTGCTGGGCACTGGATAACACAGCTTCAGAATCCAGAAAGCGAATTAACTGGGTTGAAAGGCAAGAACAGGCTGGGCGTGAGGGCTCACGCTTGTAATCCCAACAAAGGCGGGAGGATCGCTTGAGCTCAGGGCTCAAGACCAGGCTGGACAACTTAGGGAGACCCGGTATCTACAAAAACTTTTACAAATTAGCTGGCATGGCAGTACATGCCTTTTGTCCCAACTACTCAGGAGGCTCAGGTGGGAAGACGGCTTGAGCCTGGGAGGCTGAGGCTGCGGTGAGCTGTGATCATGCCACTCCATTCCGGCCTGGGTGAGTGACCTTGTTTCAGAAACAAAAACAGAACAAGGTAAGAACACACTATGTTTCAATGGAGATGCGTATGGCCATGAGTCGCCAATGACAGACTCACGACTGGCGGCATGAGGGGCTGATGATCTCAAAAGCACGTGGGTGAAGACCCCAAAACGCTTCCTTCAGGACCGGGTTGTGACCACCTCCCGTGACTAGTTTCAGAATTCCTTACTCAGAGCCATGCTCAGAACTGCTGCACACGGAAGCTGGGCGCTGCCTTACCTTTTGGGCTGTCTTCTTTTCATACTGCAGGTATCGGGACTCGACCACTCTTCCACCTGTGGAGATACAAAGGACTGAAGACCCTACAACACAGACCCCATGCCCCAGAAAGCCAATGCAGGGGCTCTCCCCACTCAGTGACCGAACAGGGGGAGTCATCACTCCTCCTGCTCCCCCTGACCACGTCCTTTGCCAGCCTCAAGCATGCATGGGACACCTACTGTATGCAAGTCCCATGGCAGGTATGGAGTTCCAGATTTCCTGAGGAGCTAAGATCAAGGAACACACCCCAAGGTCAAAGCCCCACGTGTACTCAGGCAAGGGGGAGGGAAAGAAGAAAGAACTTTTGCTGACGGCTTCCAGGTGGCTTACTCCTTCCTCCCAGTTGGTGCTGGGAGGTCCCTCATGGGGTCCCTCCCGTGACCCCAACAGCCCCTTCCTCCCACTGTATGCTTCTAGGACTTACTCCTGGTACCATCTTTTACTCCCCTCGCCCTCTACTCAGTTTGGGACTCCCTGCCGTGAGACATGCCCAACACACGAGGCCCCCTTCAGACAGTGCCAAATCCCTGGTGACAGCCTGACCCCAGGTCCCCTTCCAGGGCTACTCCTAGGAGGGTGACTGTGGATGGAACAAATGCCACCTGTCACTCCAGCTTCTGGGGGTAGGGGTCTGGACTGGATCCGGTTGGTCCTGTTCTGTCCCCTAGCCCTCTCCCAGACCCCTCCCTCAAAGCTGTTCCTCCCACCTCCTCCACCTGGCCCCACCCTTGATCTCAGCCAGTGACCTGTTTCCTCCTTCGCTGGGAAGATAGAGTGGCCCCAGGAGACCCTCCCACCACCACATCCAGCCACCTCCAGTCCTAAGGGCTACATCCCCCGGTTCCGTGAATGGACCTCTGTGCTCCCAGATAAACTGCCCTCCATTCTGGGCGCTAAAGCCCAGCCCTTTCTTCAAAAAGGAAACACCAGCAACTCCAACCTCCCTGCCTGAGTCCCCATGGCTCCTCTCTCCACCAGATGCTGGAGGTCATTCTTCCCCCACCTGCACCCTCTGCCTCCCCCCTCATTTCTCCCATCCCCTCGACAGCAAACACCCCAGAGTTCTTTATCACCAGCTCCTCTCTCTCTCCCTGCTTCTTCCCTTGAATCCCTCCCCCCCGAATCCAGCATGCAGACACACCGCCGCACCAGAACGAACACCTCTGGACAAGACCACTGCGATGTCCCTTACTCCTGAGCCCACTGGCCCATTCTCAGTCCTGGTCATCTGAGCCAGCAGCAGCTCCAGGCACTATCATGGCTCCCTCCCTCCTGCCCGAAACCTTCCATCGGCCCCCAGCTGCCCCTTGGGGCTGAGGCAGGCTGGCCTGCTGGGTCCCTGGGCTCAGGAAGCCTGAGTGCCTCCGGGAACCTTCAGGGCCCTGTGCCACCAGCAACTTGCTTCTTGTCACCCTGTCACCCCCCACTTGCCCTATTCAGCCGATCTGTTCCGTGGACCTCCTTGCTGTGCCTCCTGCCGCAGGCACCTCCCTGTCTCAAGGCCGTGCTCAGCTCAGACCCCAGCATGCCTGCCCCGCCTGCCGTTCCGTCACAGCATCTGTCATCATCTAGTACACCCTGCAGCCTCCTGACGGTTCTCACGCACTGCCCACCTCCTCCCTAGAGCCCCCAGGGGCCTGGGATTTTTGTCTCCTCCGCTTGCTGCTACGTTCTGCCACCTGGCAAGGGGGAGGCACTCAGGACTATGTCAAATGAATGATTCTGCAGCATATTGGTGCCATAGAGCTCAGAGGCTTGCCTTTGTACTGAAGAGACCCAGGGAGAGCGACCTGTTCAATGTCACACAGCTTGAGAGTTCAGCCAAGTGAGACTGTGATTTCGCCCGTATCTTTGTGCCAGCTGATTCCTCTGTTGGGGATTGGGGGTGCAGCTGCTACCCTGAGAGGAGAGGAAGTGCCCTCACACCGAACAAGGATCCTGCAGTCAGCCAAAGGGCTGGGCTGTCAATCTGGGTGGCCCCAGGGCAGGAATGCGCCAGGCCGGCAGAGCGAGCATGGGTGCAGGTGGCTGCGAGGCAGATGAGGACAATCGGGGGGCCACTCTCACGGTGCAGGTATGTAAGGACTGAGGCAGGCCCAGGCGGGGTCCCAGGGACAGAACCATATCACACAAAGAGTCTGAACCCAAGAGGCGGAGGTTGCGGTGAGCCGAGATCACGCCATTGCATTCCAGCCTGGGTAACAAGAGCGAAACTCCGTCTCAAAAAAAAAAAAAAAAAAAGAGTCTGCCCCTGGATGGTGATCCAACAGCTGAGGTAAGGGACACCCCCAGTTCCCAACAGAGAGACCATCCTGCCTGGGTCCAACTCCATTAGCAAACAGTTTTTCTCAACAAGGAGGATCTCAGGCTTGGGCTGCCTTGAAGAAAAGCACTTTCAAGTTTCCAGGAAACTAGAATACACGGTTTGTTTTTACAGGCTCATGCCTGTCATCTCAGCACTCTGGGAGGCTGAGTGGACCGATCACTTGAGGTCAAGAGTTTGAGACCAGCCTGGCCAACACGGCGCAACCTCATCTCTACTGAAAATACAAAACTGAGCCGGGCTGGTGGTGCACTCCTGTAATCACAGCTACTCGGGAGGCAGAGGCAGAGAATCGCTTGAACCTGGGAGGCAGAGGCTGCAGCGAGCACAGATTGCACCACTGCACTCCTGCCTGGATGACAGAGCGAAACTCTATCTCAAAAAAAATAAATACATAAACAAATAAATAAATAAAATAAACAGGCTGAATTTTCCATGGAGGCAATGTTATAAAGGAGGATATAATTCTTGTCCAAAAACAAGGTAGCTCATAAATATGACACGTGTCACATGCGAGATTAACATGTGATGTTTAGAACTTGAGAATAGCCGGACACGGCGGCTCACGCCTGTAATCCCCAGCACTTTGGGAGGCCAAGGTGGGCAGATCATCTGAGGTTAGGAGTTCAAAACCAGCCTGACCAACATGGTGAAACCTCATCTCTAGTAAAAATACAAAATTAGCCAGGCCTGGTGGTGGATGCCTATAATCCCAGCTACTCGGGAGGCTGAGGCAGGAGAATCACTTGAACCTGGGAGGCAGAGGTTGCAGTGAGATCATACCATTGCACTCCAGCCTAGGCAACAAGAGCAAAGCTTTGTCTCAAAAAAAAAAAAAAAAAACGAACTTGGGAATAAGTGGTAGGGAAATGAAAAGACAACTTACCCAGCGGTGCTGTAACATACAAACTTAGCCTCACTTGGAACTAAAACCCTGCTCTAAGCTCTCTGAACTGGGCCCTGCCACACTACATACACTGCGAAAATACTGCATTGTGTCAGTCTTGGCCTCCAATGACGGACTCTAGAATCTACCATGTAAGCTGACCACTTCCTTTCTTTGTGTTTTGAGACAGAGTCTCACTCTGTCGCCCAGGCTGGAGTGCGATGGTGTGATCTGGGCTCATATGGGAGTCAATGACAGGGATGGTTGCTAACACTGACCCCAGGCCAGGTGCAATCATTCACGCCTGTAATCTCAGCACTTTGGAGGTCGAGGCAGGTGGGTCACTTGAGGTCGGGAGTTTGAGACCAAACTGGCCAACATGGAGAAACCCTGTCTCTACTAAAAATACAAAAATTAGCCCGGCATGGTGGTGGGCACCTGTAATCCCAGCTATTCAGGAGGCTGAGGCAGGAGAATTGCTTGAACCCAGGAGGTAGAGGGTGCAGTGAGCCGACACTGTGCCAATGCACTCCAGCCAAGATGACAGAGTAAAACTCTATCTCAAAAAAAAAAAAAAAAAAAAAAGTGACCCCAGACTGACAGGTGGAAATCAGACATACAGGTACCCCTCATGAGACTGACACATTTATGCAGTGGGAATTGAGAGTTTGATTTCACACCCGGAGCAGTGGCTCACACCTCTAATCCCAACACTTTGGGAGGCAGAGGCAAGAGGATCACTTGAAGTCAGGAGTTTGAGACCTGCCTGGGCAACATAGCAAGACCCTTTCTTGAAAAAAAAAAAAAAAAGGAGAGTATGATTTTAGATAATGATGTCCAGTCTCCATACCCATGCTTCTAGGGGACACATCTCAGATATAGACCATTACCCCATGTCCGAAAGGGAAGCCACTGCTCAAAGTGACCACCACCATTCCTGACACATCCCTCACCACAGGGCTGGGACGGCCAGATCCGGAATCCCCAGAGGCGTGACTACAAGGAAGTAAAGCCACAGTCCCCCTTTTCTGGCCTGTTTTTTCTTCCTCCAAAAGCACCTTATGAAAGAAGAAAACCATGTTCTTTAAAGAGACCCTGACATTGCTCACCTTGAACTCTTTTCTCCTTCTTCTTGGCGCTGCCAGGATTGGTGGGGCCGGTCGCAGGCTTCCTGCAAGAGGAGAGAGACAGGTCTTGTTCATCTCACTGCCCAAGCAGCACAGGAAAGCCAGCAAGGTGCCTCTGCTAGCTGAAGCTCAGACAGCCCAGTCCCAGGGCTGCCAGAGGACAATCTCAGTGAGGCTGGGCCACCTCATCAGGAAGAGGGACACAAGGAGCAGCCAGCCCCAGTCACCTGGGCAACAGGGTGTAGGTGAACGCCCAAACTGAGAAGGGAGACGAGAGCTCCGTGGAAGAGACTGCAGCAGATGTCAAATTAGCCCTGGGTTCATTCATTCACCAGACATTAATGCGCCTACTGTATCCCAGTAGGGACATAGTAGTGAACAAAACACAGAGCTCCTTCCCAGAAAGGGAAGATCAGCATCTTGACAGGCAGGTCTGAGGAGTGGTCCCAGCAGGTACAGGGATGAGGGGGACAGGTATGACAAAGCACAGTAAGCTCAGACACGAGACAGATGCCACCCTAAGACGAGGTTCAACAAGGGCCTGGGTACTGGGGCGGGAGGGATTGATGGAGATATAGGAATTGCTCAGTCCTGTGGTTTAGTTCCAGAAGATAAATGAGGACAGGAAGTTGGAGAGGACACAGAGCTAGGCCAGTCTGGAGGAGGCTGAACTGAGACTTACAGACAGTGACATTTGAATTTCCTACAGTTTTCACATGTCGCAAAAAATTCTTTTTTCTTTAAACAACCATTTAAAAATATACAAGCCAATCGAGACTGGCCCTGGCCAACATGGCAAAACCCTGTCTCTACTAAAAATGCCAAAATTAGATGGGTGTGGTGGTGTGTGCCCCTAATTCCAGCTATTTGGGGCGACTGAGGCACGAGAATCACTTGAACCCAGGAGGTGGAGGTTACAGTGAGCTGAGATCACACCACTGCACTCCAGCCTGGGTGATCAAGTGAGACCGTCTCAAAAAAAGGAAAAAAAAAGTATAAGCTGTTCTTAGCTACCAGCCATACAAAAAAGGGGGGGTACTTTGGCTTCACCTGCAGCCTGAAGATAGTCCAGCCCTGCTATGGACAACAGGAAAATAGGGAGGGGTTAGATACAGGAGATGACAATATCAATGGTGTTTCATACACACCACTGGCAGACAGGCTACAAAGTTCAAGAAGGACAAGGACTAGTCTGCCATTGCTCCTCACTTGGGTTGCAAAATACCAGTTCATATTCAATATCGGTGTGCTCACAGGATCTCTTTTTCATGAGTGTGTGGAGAAGGAGTGTGAGCAAGTGAGCTGTCTGGTGTCTCTTCCTGGTTTTAAACATTATTTTATTTTACTGAGACAGGATCTTGCTCTGTCACCCAGACTGAGTGCAGTCGCACGATCTCAACTCACTGCAACCTCTGTCTCCCGAGCTCCAATAATCTTCCCACCTCAGCCTCCCGAGTAGCTGGGACCACAGGTGCACATCACCATGCCTGCCTGATTTTTTCTGTTGTTGTGCTTTTAGTAGAGATGGGATTTCACCATGTTGCCCAGGCTGGTCTCGAACTCCTGGGCTCAAGCAACCTACTCACTTCGGCCTCCCAAAGTGCTGGGATTACAAGCGTGAGCCACTATGCCCTGTTTAGACAATGTAATTTTATTTCCCATAGTTCCGGAGGTCAAAAAGTCTGAGATAAAAATGCCGGCAAGGCAGGTTTCATGCTCTGGGCTTGCAGGCGGCCGCCGCCATCTTCCTGTGTGCTCACAGGATCTCTTTTACGTGAGCGTGTGGAGAGGGAGTGTGAGCAAGCGAGCCGTCTGGTGTCTCTTCCTATAAGGACCCTAACCCTATCAGATCTGAAGACACTACTGATAGTCATACAGGGAGTGCTATCAGCATAGTAAGTGGAGGCCAGGGGTGCCGCTCTACACCCTACAATGAAATGGACAGCATGGCCCTCATCCCAGAGAAGGATCCAGCCCCAGAAGTCAATAGTGCCAAGGTGAACGGATGACTGGAAGTACAGGATGGAAGGCAGAGAATTCAGAAGGTGCTGCAAACTCCTGTTCAAAAATAAGAAAGCCTTAACGTTATTCAGCCCTGAAAAAAGGAAGGAATGAAGTCTGGATAGACTCCAATAAATCTTGGGCAGGGTGTGGTGGCTCACACCTATAATCCCAGCACTTTGGGAGGCTGAGGCAGGCAGATGGCAAGGTCAGGAGTTCAAGACCAGCCTGGCCAATATGGCGAAACCCTGTCTCTACTAAAAATACAAAAATTAGCTGGGCATGGTGGTGTGCGCCTGTAGTCCCAGCCACTTGGGAGGCTGAGGCAGGAGAATGGCTTGAACCTGGGAGGCGGACGTTGAAGTAAGCTGGTATCACGCCACTGCAATCCAGCCTGAGTGACAGAGCAAGACTCCATCTCAAAAAAAAAAGATGAACCTCAGAAACACTGTGGTGAGAGAAGCCAGATGCAAAAGAGCACAAAATACAGAATCCAATTCCATGAAATGTCCCGAATAGGGCAATCCATAGAGACAGAAAGTGGACAGGTGGCTGAGAGGTAGTGGGGCACAGGGCATGGGGAATGGCTAATGGGAACAGGTTTCCTTCAGAACTGATAAACTATGTTCTGAAACCAGAATAAAGGCAATGGTTTCACACGTTAGGAACGTACAAAAGTCACTGAATTGTACATTTTAAAAGCGTTAACTTCATGCTACGTGCATTTCACCTCGATTTAAAAATAGAATGAATGGGCCAAGCACAGTGGCCCACACCTGTAATCCCAGCACTTTGGGAGGCCAAGGCAGGTGGATCACCAGAGGTCAGGAGTTGGAGACCAGCCTGGCCAACGTGGTGAAACCCCCGTCTCTAATAAAAACACAAAAATTAGCTGGGCATGGTGGTGGGCGCCTGTAATCCCAGCTACTTTTGAGGCTGAGGGAGGAGAATCGCTTGAACTCGGGAGGTGGAGGTTGCAGTGAACCTGGCGAAGGTTGAACTGTACCCCAGCCTGAGCGACAGAGTGAGACTCCATCTCAAAAATAAAAATATAAATGGAATGAATCAAGCTTGATGTAATAGGAAAGAAGGGACCCTGAGATAGGAATCGCTGACTCACCAGCTGTGGGGGTGCAGAAGAGGGAGAGTCCAGGATGACTCAGGGTTTCAGCCTAAGCTAGTGGGAAGAGGAGGGAGCCAGGAACAGACACCAGCAAAACAGTGGAGGGACAGGGCCAAGGCCAGGGCACCGTAACTCTTGCCCGCATCACCAAGGGTGGGTCCACTGGTCCCTGCAGCCACCTCCTCTGAAGCAGGCTCCCAGGACCCCAAAGTGAGACCCAGGCAATGCTGGGGACACTGCCAGGCCATCGCGAGGAGAGGCAACTTAGCAAATGTTCACCAGGTGCTAGCAGCTGTGCCTCCTCACAGGCTCCTCCTAACCTTCCAGCTTCCTAACTGTTCACATCTGCTTTCTCCTCGCTGCAAAACAGACACACAGGTCTTACATAGGTCACCCCGGGCAGTCTCAGAGCCACAGAGAGACAGAGCACAGATTCCCTCTGGGGTCTGAGCCAGGGCTCTGGCCTCAAACCGAATGGGCTCCTTAGTGAACCTGCTGCGACCTGAGGGGAGTTCCTACACCTGTGCGAGACTCAGGTACTTCACCTGTACCTGGGAGGTGCTGTCAATTTACTGGTTACGGCTAGGGGCGGTGGAGTGATTCCTCTTGCTGGCCAATTTCACTTCAATTTGCACCTGGCACAATCGACACTGGCAAAATTAACAAAAGTAGACAAATACAGCCTCAGGACCATGCCTAGCTCTCGGTCAGTGTTCACCTTCTTTCTTGTCCATGCTGTGTTATCCTACGGAAGTCACTTCCCCTCCCTGGGTCTCCATCATCTCCTCAGTAAACTGGGAGCACAGAATAAAGCCCGTGGGAGGAGTAAAGGGGACACTTTGGTCGCCCACCATTTGTTCACTGCACAACGATAATTCCAAGAGCGACACCCCAGTCAAGACCCAGGCGCCGAGCTAAGCGCGTTTCAGCCTCACGCGACGCCTACGAGACTGAGTGCGTCATCAGTCCCATTTCGTAGCGGAAGAAAGGGAGGCACTGAGCGGTCAGGCACCCGGCCCGAGGTCGCCCCGCGTCCCAGCGGAGGACGCGGAACTCCGGGCCGGCCGCGTATCTGCGCGCCGGAGCATGCGCAGAGGCCGCACGCCACCGGGGTCTTTAGGGACCCGCGCAGTTCCCGGCGGTGTTGAACCGACACTCAACCCAAGGGTCCCCACTCCCCAACTTCGCTGCCCGTCCTCTCCAGTCCTCTGGCGTCCACAAATCCAGACCTGCGGGAGCCTCAACTCACCCAGCTCCGCGCCCCGAGGAATCGGCCATTTTCCCGCCTTCCTCCGCAAGCACCGACCCGCCGGCTTTTCAAAGCCCGACCTGCCCCCTTGCTTGAGGGCCGGACCATTTGTGGAGCTGCAGGAGGTGAAGCTACCGGGCGTGGGGCCGCGTCGGCTGCGTGCGGAGAGCGCGGCCTGCGACGTGCGCCGCCTGTCCTCCCCTCGCGCTTGGTCTCGCCCACCAGCGGCGGTAAGGGTGGTGGCGGTGGGTGGGGCCTGATCTATCGGAAAGTAGGGGCGGGGCTTTTCACGATGCACCGCCCCCTCGGCACGCTGGCGCCACGCCCCTTGTCCCGCCCCTCCGGAACCCGGAAGCGGGAGCGCGCGGGGGAGCGGCGGGCGCGGCGGGGCCGAGCGGCCTGAGCAGTGGCGGGCGGGCAGGCAGTCATCCGCCCGGGGACCCGGCCCGGGACCTGCGGCGCGCGGTGGCCGAGGCCAGGTGAGTTCCAGGTGGCCTCGGGTTGGCGACTCGCGCTCAAAGCGTGCCTTTGGGGGCTGCGGAGAAGAGGGACGGAGCTGAGGGCTAATGGGGGACGCGCTGGCAGGGGTCTAGGGGGCGGGAACGCTTCTGGGGGTCGTGGAGAGGTTGCTGGGGATGAGATGGAAGCGACCTGATGAAGGAGAAAGTGGTTGGGGATGGAGCTGGTGAGGGAGTTTGCGGGCGTGGGGGGGTGAGTCTTGTGGCTTTGAGCTGCTTCTCTGAAGAGGACGTGGCTTAAGTGGTAATTGGGGGGTCGCAGGAAACGGCGTTGTGGGGAGGCAAGGAGGCGGGAACGAGAGGCCCAGGTTGGGGGAGTGGGCAAGGCCAGTGGCGGGACAGCTGGGGTGCGGTTGGGGGGAAGGGGTGCGGGACCGATCTGGGGCGTCTGCCCGCGCGATTGAAGGAAGGGTGTCTGAGAAGAGGGCGGCACCCGGCCCCCAGTGGGCGCTCAGTAAATGCGGGGGGTTCTGAACTTACTGATGCGGCAGCTATTGGGAAGCGGGGAAATGGGAGCTGGAAGGGAAGTAAATGGAGTAGAAGTCAGGGTAAGAACTGAGTGTAGATTCAGGGAGGCAGGGCCCGGAGAAGAGGGAAGAGAAGGAAGGGGTCAGAGTTGCCCCGTGCAGATGTTAAGGTACAGCCTCTGGAGATTCCGTCCCCCCACCCTCCCCTCTTGATTCATGTCCTTCCTGACTTCACACCCAACAGCTGGGGGACCCGGGACTAGTCCCAACACCCTATGTGACAGTCTCTTGGTCTTGGAAACTGCACCACCCTCCTCTTAAGACAGGGCTAGTGAGATTCTGGGGGTCCCTGGGTGCAAGGAAGGGACCTCAAGGCCTGCTGTGTGGCCGGAACTGTGTTTCAGGAGGGAGTGTGCATGCACCCTCACGTACAGGACTGTCACCACCTCCGCAGGGCTGCATCCTTGGACTTAAATGGGTAAAACGACATACAGGAAATCTGTCCCCCGGTTGCTCTGAGCTCAGCCCTGGAGAGGCATGCCAGCCACGAGCCCTCCTTTCTTTCCTGGGCACCCTGGTGGCCAGGGGTCTTTAAGGGAAGGCTTCTCTGTGCCTCTTTGAGGTGGGAGCCAGTGGGGACACTGTGTTTTGCCGCCGGAGGGTCCCAGCTCGCTTCGTTTTTTGGTGTTGAAATCTTCAGAATCTTAAGGTGTCCAGGAGCAGCCGGAGGTGACCTGGGTGACAGGAAACCTCTTCACATCTGACAGACCTGGCTCTTGTAGCCCTGGCCGGGACTTTGCAGGGTGGTTTTGATTGGCATTAATTTCTCCCCTTTCCCAACTATAGGGATCTTTATCTGGCATCTGCCAGAAAGACTGGGGAACCCCAGGTTATAACTAGTTTATAGCTCATTCAGGTTAACCTGGATAGTTTGAATATAAAGAGGGCCACAGAAAGATAAGCACCCCCTCGATTTCCAGAATATTCTGACCTTTAGGAAAGGTGGCTTTCAGCCTGGCTTGCCCCAGGACCTGCAATGACAGCCCACAGTCATGCCTCCTGCAGACATTGACATGTGGGCTTGCCCTGGCCGAGACACCTGGATGAGCAGGACCGGGACCTTCAGATCTCGTAGCCCTGCGATCGCCTCCCCTGCTCCCGGAGAATGGCCAAGCTGGGTCTTGTGGAGGGAGCACTGTGTTGGAGATCCTGGCTTTGGTCAAGTCTCTGTGCCTATTTCTGACGTCTCCCCTGCAAAATGAATGAATCGACCTCCACTGGCGTTTTTCAACCTCGAAACCCAACTCATCTCATCACCGTCTTGTCTCCAGTCCGTGTCCCCCCACTCCTGGCCTTGAACTCCACACAGCACCCCCACGCTCCATTCTGTGCTACGATGATCCTACTTTTGTTCCTTTTTCCATTCTACCAGTATATATCCAAAAATGGGGTTTTTTTTTTTTTTTTTTTTTTTTTACCTCATCTTCATCGTCCAAATAGAAAATTTCAGTGTCCAAGGTGCTTTTGCACGTTGCACCTGTTTCCAAAGCTTTGGAAACTGCAAATTGCTGGAAATCCCAAGGCAGTACTCTCCCTCAGGTCCAGCCTGGTGACTCAGTGGAGCAGGTGGAGACTTGGGAATCTCCCCTTTCTGTTTACCTGTAGGATTCATTATTCTCTCCCCACAGGGACTCGTTAACTTGCTGCTTCTTCATCTCTTCCAAGTGGTGTGTCTTGGGTGGGCCGAGATTTCAGTTACGCAAGGGTTAATTGTGCCAGGTGTGTCGCAGATTCCTGGGGACAGTGGTGAATGAATCTTCATGCCCTGGAGGAAGGACATGCTAGTGCGCCCCCCCCCCAACCTTGCACTTCCCCTTCAGAATAAGTAGAGTTCAGGCTGGGCACAGTGGCTCACACCTGTATTCCTAGCACTTTGGGAGGCTGAGGCAGGTGGATCACCTGAGGTCAGTCAGAAGTTCAAGACCAGCCTCACCAATATGGAGAAACCCTGTCTCTACTAAAAATACAAAAATTAGGCAGGCATGGTGGCGCGCGGCTGTAGTACCTCCAGTCTCAACCCAGGAGGCTGAGACAGGAGAATTGCTTGAACCCAGGAGACTGAAGTTGCAGTGAGCCAAGATCGTGCCACTGTACTCCAGCCTGGGTGACAGAGTGAGACTTCTCTCTAAAATTAAAAAAAAAAAAAAGAAAATGGAGTTCAGATCAGGTCATCAATACAGCAACAGAGGGATCACAAGACATTACGGGGGCAGAATTAGGAACCACCAATGCAAGCTTTAGGACAAAGGGGATTCTAGCAACTTTCCTCGGAAGTGGTGGCTGGTCCCAGGTAAACCTGGAAAGATACCACGTGTTAAACCACGCCGGGCAGAAGGGGTTGCACAAAGAGATGCCTTTGAAGCCCAGCCTATACAGACTGTCCCAGCTCGCTCATTCTGCCAATCGGCAGCGTGAGGGTCCTTGTTCTTATCTTCCTGGTACAGAAACAGGCCCAGACAGGTGACGACTTCAGAGATGGCATCTTGAGCTTTCTAGAAACATGTAGGATCCTTAGTAACCTTTGACTGGGGAAGCCCAGATCTCTAGGGGAGTCTGTCAACTGCACCACCTTTGACATTTGGGGCTGTGCCCTGTGCACTGTAGTATGGGAAACAGCATCCCTGGCTGTCACCCATGAGACACCAATAGTATTCCTTCCCCCGCAAGTTGTAACAGCCGAAAATGACTTCAGTCACGGCCACGCGCGCCCTGGGGACAGATTCACCTCCGCGGGTGAAATTCGGTGCTCATGAGTAAAACCTGTTCCCCTCCAGGGCCCGCCATTGCCTCGGTGGGTCCTTGGTGTTGGTGGCACCCCTGAGAAACTGCCACTAAGAGTGGGAACTGAATTCTGCCATCCAGTCAGTTCTGAATCAGGAGGGAGCGGGACTCGACAAAAAGGAGGAGCCGTTAGGAACAGATCAAGGGGGAGTTAGGCAGCGTGCCGTGCCCGAGGGTGGACAGCGGGTGCCCTTGTCTTTCTCTTCTTTGTCTTGTGACTGACCTGGATTTCTGGAGGAACTGTCCTCACCTTAGAACAATCTGTTGCTTTTCTCCTGAGATTAGAGGTATTAGATTCTCTCCCAAGAGCTACTTTGGAGGTTGCCCTGGATAAACGTAGCTTTTGTAAAGCCGCGTTATCTCTTCCGTGGGCCCTTTTGCCCGCCCATTCCCAAGCACACACTGCTGAATTTTTGTTCTTGGTACATTTTCCCCTTGCTGTCCCCTTCCCTGCTTGGCCCTCTCCTTGACCGTGACTTTGCTGCTTCACCTTGACCGGAGGAGACACTCTGGGGCTATGGGACTGACGGTCCCTTCTGGGTGCTGCCCCCGCACCCTACCCACCAGCCCTTTGTGTGCCCGGCATCCCCAGCCCAGCTGTGCCAGGCTGCCCCTGCTCTGCCGGCCATTCAGACGGCTCCAGGCGGCCTCTCAGCATAGCAAGACAAGCCCTTCTCTTCTGCCCTCGTGGTCTCTGGAGTGGCAGAACAAAGGGCTCTGTCTCTGCACCAGCCCACCGCCGCAGCCCAGAGCCCTGTTCCCTTTCAGTTTCCACTGTGGCCAGGAAAGAGCCTGAGCAATTAGGCATGTTTCAGAAATGCAACTGACGAGTTTGGGTTCTACTCATTTCCTCGGTGAGACTTTCTGAGCCGGAGCCCGATGATAAATAAAGTAGTGATTCAGGGTTCAGCCTGTGGGTTCGTCGGAGTGATGAATAAGATGTCCTTGTCTGACTCACTTGTTTAAAACCCATCTCTGCCCTGCTGCACAGGGCCGTATGTGCGGGAGCAGGGCATTTCATGACTGTCGTTGCTGGGTGTGTGAGTTTGCTAGGGCTGCCGTAATAGAACCGCACGCTGGGTGGCTGGAAGACAGAAATGTGTTGGCTCGCAGTTCTAGAGGCCAGACGTTTAAGATGAAGGTGTTGGCAGGGTTGGTGCCCTCGGAGGGCTGTGAGAATCTGTTCCAAGCCTCTCTCTGTTCCCCTGTGTCTTCATGTCGTCCTCCCTCTGCGCCTGTCTGTGTCCAAATTTTCTCTTACGAGGACGGCAGTTATATGGAAGGGGGCCCATCCTAATGACTTCAGTTTAACTGAATCATCCCCATAAAGACTATGTCTCTAGGCCAGGCTTGGTGGCTCACGCTTGTGATCTCAACCCTTTGGGAGGCCAAGGCAGGAAGATCACTTGAGACCAGGAGTTGAAGACCAGCCTGGACAACACAGCAAGATCCCGTCTTTACAAAAAATACTAAAATTAGCTGGGCATGTTGATGAATGCCTGTGTTCCCAACACTTTGATGAGCTGAGGCAGAAAGATTGCTTGAGCCTGGGAGTTTAAGGCCTCAGTGAGCTGTCATCATGACACTGCATTCCAGCCTGGGTGACAGAAAGACGTCTCCATCTCTAAGAAAAAAACAAAAACAAATACACTCATATTCTGAAGTTCTGAGATTTGGGACTTAATATGTGAATATTTGTTTGTGGAGGGGAGTGACGGACACAGCTCAGCCCATAACACTGAGGAGCAAATTCAAATTACATTTTTTTTTATTTATTTACTTAGAGATGGAGTCTCGCTCTGTCACCAGGCTGGAATGCAGTAAAGCGATCTCTGCCTCCCAGGTTCAAGCGATTCTCCTGCCTCAGCCTCCTAAGTAGCTGGGACTACAGGCGTGTGCCACCATACCCAGCTAATTTTTGTATTTTTAGTAGAGATGGGTTTTCATCATGTTGACCAGGCTGGTCCTGAACTCCTGACCTCAGGTAATCCACCTGCTTGGCCTCCCAAAGTGCTGGGATAACAGGCGTGAGGCACCATGCCCGGCTTCAAATTACATTTTTAGATAATACAGGAATTTGGGGGGAAATGATCATGTCAATAAGTCCACTTTTTCTTTTCTCACTCCTTTAAACACTTGAGGGGTGAGCCGGTTGGTCGACTGCATCAATTTTGGAAGCTCCCTGTTGGGAATTTTCCCAATCTCACACTCATACGTTCAAGGCTGACTAACAAGAAGCGAGAAGCTGGGTATGGTGGCTCACACCTGTAATTCCAGCACTTTGGGAGGCCGAGATGGGAGGATCACCTAAGGTCAGGAGTTCGAGACCAGCTTGGCCAACATGATGAAACTCAGTCTCTACTAAAAATACAAAAATTAGCTGGGTATGGTGGTGCTCACCTATAATCCCAGCAACTTGGGTGGCTGAGGCAGGAGAATCGCTTGACCCCCGGAGGCAGAGGTTGCAGTGAGCCATGATAGCACCACTGCATTCCAGCCTGGGCAAGAGAGTGAGAGCCCGTCTCAAAATAAAAAAAAGAGAGAGAGAGGCAAGGACCCAGTCCAGGGAGGAGTGGATTCCGTGGGATTTTACAAAGGGATGTGTAGAGAGCCAGGCCCGAGAGGCCGTGTGTGCCTGGTGGGAGAGCCGGATGAAGTTTACAAACGGGATGGGGTGGGGGTGTTTCTATTCTCAGTATTGCCATGGTCAGGGGCAAGGGACATCTAATAGTAACTCCACTCATGGACCCAAGTGTCCTTAGGGCCAACCACGGTCACAAGCAATTGAACAAAAGAAGTTTCTGGAAGGTCTTAAAATCCTTCAGCCAAAGGGAAGTATTGGCTGGGAGCCAGGCTCACAGCTGGCCCTTAGGGAGACCAAGGAGAACAGAAATAGCCCTCGCCTCCGTTCAGATGTTCATCCAGGAGTCAGGAGCATGGAAGTCAAATCAACAGCCCAGCGGGGTCTGTGAAGGTGCCAGCAGTGGGCGAGTCTGTGATGGGAGCCTGCGTGGCCCGGGGCCTTACGCACAGGGGAAGTGGGAAACCCAAGAGTTTCCGCATTCAGCCGTGCCATGGGTCATCTGGCTGCGAGGCGGTTACCGCCGCTTGCTCACGAGTGACATCACAGCGGCACAGCAGCAGTGGGAGGCCCAGGGGTTTGCTGTGGCTCTTCCTGGGCTCGTGGCTCAGAGCATCTCCATGAAGAGGCATCTGCCGCCTCCTGCACCCCATTCCAAGGCAGATGAAACCAGGGGGCGGGGGGGTGACGTTTGAGATTTTGATTCCCAGGGTACTCGGGCTCACCGGGGGCTTGAATTTCCTGGTAAATGTGCTGGTGAGGGCAGCGGGGAGGGGCCCTGGCCACCACTTGAGAGATTCTTGGGGTCCTCATCTTGTCACGTGGAGATGCTGTTTATTGGGTGGGCACAAGAACGGGAGAGGCAGAGAAAGTGTGGTGGTACCTGTTTGGCCTGTAGGTGCCATGGAAGCTGGTCCCTTTCCCCGGGTGGTCCCTGGGGAGTCAGCTTTATGATTTATCACAGAAGGGAGAAGGGGTTGGGGTGTCCTGAGGTGAAGAAAGTGGCCTGAACCGGGGCAGGTGCCTCCACAAGGCTGGCTCCCTCATGCGCCCGGCACTCTCAATATCCTGCAGACAAGTAAGCGTGGGGTTGGAACTGTGCTGACGTATCATGTGCCCGTGAGTCCTTGAGGCTGAAATATTGCCTTTTATTTTTGTGTGTGTGTGAGACAGGGTCTTACTCTGTCACCCAGGCTAAATCGCAGTGGCATGATCTTGGCTCACTGCAGCCTTGACTTCCCCCGGCTCAAGTGATCTTTCTACCTCATTCTCCCCAGTAGCTGGGACTACAGGCAGTCACTACCATGCCAGGCTAATGTTTGTGTTGTTTATAGAGATAGAGTTTCACCATGTTGCCTGGTCTCGAACTCTTGCGTTCAAGCGATCGCCTGCCTCAGCTTCCCAAAGTGCTGGGATTACAGGCGTGAGCTGTCAGGCCCAGCCTCTTTTCTGATTTATTTAAAGCGTAGCTTCTCAGCCGCAGGGTTGGTGACCCTGGGGCAGATCGTTCTTTTGGGAAGGCGCTGCCATCTGCAATGCAGGGTATCGAACAGCATCCCCGGCCGCCACCCTTCAGATGCCGGTAGCACCCCCTCCTCCATGTCTGGATAACTAGAAATGTCTCCAGATGTTAATTGTCAAGTGACTCCTGAAGAGCAGAATCAGCCCTGTGTGAGAAACACTAGTTTGGGGTTCTGTTGACTCCTAAGTGACTGTGTCTGTCATCATCTGACTGACCGAAGTCCTAGGATCTACACACGTTTATTATTATTATTATTATTATTATTTTGAGATGGAGTTTCACTCTTGTTGCCCAGGCTGGAGTACAATGGTGCGGTCTTGGCTCACTGCAACCTCCGCTTCCTGGGTTCAAGCGATGATTCTCCTGCCTCAGCCTCCTAAATAGCTGGGATTACAGGCACTTGCCACCACGCCCAGCCAGTTTTTGTATTTTTAGTAGAGACGGGGTTTCACCATGTTAACCAGGCTCTGACCTCAAGTGATCTGCCCGCCTCAGCCTCTTAAAGTGCTGGGTTTACAGGCGTGAGCCACCGCACCCGGCCCACACATTTAAATACATAGAATGAATGAAGAAGGAGAGACGAGAGAAATCAGAGAGGCTGGGTGGATTCTCCTGGTTAATAACCCATTGGGGGCCAAGTACCGTCGCCCATGCCTGTAATCCCAGCGCTTTGGGAGGCTGAGGTGGAAGGATCCCTTGGGCCCAAGAGTTCCAGACCAGCCTGGGCAATATAGCAAAATGCCGTCTCTAGCCAGGTGTGTTGGCACATGCCTGTGGTCCCAGCTACCCGGGAGGCTGAGTCTGGAGGATCACTTGAGCCTAGGAGGTTGAGGCTGCAGTGAGCCAAAATGGTGCCACTGCACTCCAGCCTGGGTGACACAGTGTGATTCGTCTCAAAAAAAAAAAAAAAAAACCACCAAAAAAAAGGAATGTATCTGATAGTATGAGCAACGGATCTACATCAAATTTTTTCCAACTAATTAATGTGGGGTTTCTCACCCTCAGCACTGCTGCCATTTGTGGCTGGGTCCCTCCCTGTGATGGGGCCCTGAGCATCACAGGGTGTGGAGCAGCATTCTCAGCCTCAACCCCCTTCATGTTGGTAGCATCCTAGCATCCTACCTGTCCTGACAACCCAAAATGTCCCCGGGCTGGGCAAGGTAGCTCACACCGGTAATGCCAACACTTTGGAAGGTTCAGGCGGGCAGATCACTTGAAGCCAGGAGTTTAAAACCAGCATGGCCAACATAGCAAAATCCTGTCTCTACTTAAAAAAAAAAAAAAAAAAAAAAAAATTAGCCAGGCATGGTGGTGTGCACCTGTAATCCCAGCTACTTGGGAGGCTGAGGCACAAGAATCGCTTGAACCCAGGAAGTGGAGGTTGCAGTGAGCCAAGATCAAGATCATGCCACTGCACTCCAGCCTGGACGACAGAGCAAGTCTCTGTCTCAAAGTGGGGGGAATAAAAGCCGGGCGTGGTGGCTCATGCCTGTAATCCCAGCACTTTGGGTGTCGAGGCGGGCAGATCTTGAGGTCAAGAGATTGAGACCATCCTGGGCAACATGGTGAAACCCCATCTCTACTAAAAATACAAAAAATATTAGCTGGCTGTGGTGGCATGCGCCTGTAGTCCCAGCTACTCAGGAGGCTGAGGCAGGAAAATGGCTTGAACCCAAGAGGCAGAGGTTCCAGTGAGCCAAGATTGCGTCACTGCACTCCAGCCTGGGTGACAGAGCGAGACTCCATCTCAAAAAAAAGTCTCAGGACAGAGGTTCCCAAATGTCCCCTGAGGGCAGAGTCAGCTCCCGGGAGAAACCCTGATACAGAAGAATGCCGGGCTTTTGAGGGCAAGCAGACCCTGTTGAGACCTGCAGGTCAAGCCCATGACTGGCTGGGGCCTCTGTGGTGTGATCACCAGGGTCCTGGCACAGGGATGAGCTTCAAGGGGAGCTGGGGAGTGGCTTTTTCACCAAAGACATTGGTGGCAGCAAATCTTGGGACCACCATGGCCAGGAGGAGGAGCATCTACCTGGGGCCATGAGGGCCAGGTCATAGATGGACACCATGGGGCGATCCTGGCGGGCAGAGAGCACTCCTCATGGAAACCAGAAGCGTGGGGCAGGTGGGGTGTCAGGTAGGGAGCGACCTAGGCAGGTCAGCAGGCGTGGAGAATGCAAATAAACCTGGCGGAATTGGCAATAACTAAAGGGTTCAGCGGTTTCTTTTTTTTCTTTTTCTTTTTGTTTTCTTTTTTCTTTTTTTTTTTTTTTGAGACAGAGTCTTGCTCTGTCGCCCAGGCTAGAGTGCAGTGGATCTTGGCTCATTGCAACCTCCACCTCCCAGGTTCAAGCCATTCTCCTGCCTCAGCCTCCTAGGTTGCTGAGAGTACAGACACGCACCACCACGCCTGGCTAATTTTTTTTTTTTTTTGTATTTTTAGTAGAGACGGGGTTTCACCATGCTGGCCAGGCTGGTCTCAAACTCCTGACCTCACGTGATCTGCCTGCCTCAGCCTCCCAAAGTGCTGGGATTACAGATGTGAGCCACCGTGCCCAGCCTAGGGTTTCTTTTTGAGGTGATGAAAATGTTCTAGCCAGGAGCAGTGGCTTATGCCTGTTATCCCAGCGCTTTGGGAGGCCAAGGCAGGAGAATCACTTGAGCTCAGAAGTTTAAGACTGCCTGGGCAACATAGGGAGACCCTGTCTTTAAAAAAAAAATAGAAAAATTAAGCCAGGTGGGCTTGCACCTGTAGTCCTGCTACTCCAGAAGCCAAGGTGGGAGGATTGCTTGAACCCAGGAGTTTGAGACTGGCCTGGGCAACATGGGGAGACCCCTGTCTCCACAAAACATTAGAGAAAATTAGCCAGGTATGGTGGCATGCACCTGTGGTCCCAGCTACTCAGGAGGCTGAGGCAGGAGGATCTCCTGAGCCTACGAGGTCCAGGCTGTGGCAGTACACTTCGATCACACCACTGCGCTCCAGCCTGGGCAACAGAGCAAAACCCTGTCTCAAAAAAACAAGTTCTAAAATTGTGGCGATTGTTACATATATTCATGAGTATACTGAAAGCCACTGCCCGGTCTACTTTAAACAGGTGAGTTGTGTGGCATGTAAGTTACATCTCAGTAAAGACGCATGACACGAAACGTCTCAACACATTTTAAAGTTAAAACCAGCAGGGCCGTGGGCCACCCAAAGAGGTTTATGAGTCAAAGGAGATGTTATGAAGAAATCAGGAGCAGGGTTTTTGGCAGGAGGCAGCAAGTGGATTTTGAGGTCATAATTGCTCATCTGCTAAGAGCTCAGCAAAGACCAGAGTTTATGGAGCGAATGTTTCCCGACTTTGTTTCCCGACTAAAAAGTGGACTAAAAAGTGTATTGTCGCCCAAGTCCTTCCCAGCAGGCTGTGAGGCAGACTGGCTCCCCAAGTGAGGGATCCAGGGGGCCTGTGAGAGGGAAGGTTCTGCAGGGATGCATCCCCGGGAGTCCCTGGGCACTAGAGTGGTCAGTGACACAGGCTGAGTGCTCAGGCCAAGGAGCCGCCCCTGCCCTGTACCCCATAACCCAGCTGGCATAGAAGCTACCTCAAGCATGGTCCAAGGTCCTCCTTGGTCCCTTGTGAGGCCAGCATAGTGCCTCAAGCCTGCAATCCCAGACATTTGAGAGGCTAAGGCAAGAGGATTGCTTGAGTCCAGGAGTTTGAGACCAGCCTGGGCAACACAGCAAGACCCCCGTAACCTATAAAAAAATGTTTTTAGTTAGATAGATATGGTGACATACATCTGTAGTCCCAGCTACTCAGGAGGCTGAGGCTGGAGGACTGCTTGAGCCAAGGAGTTTGAGGCTACAGTGATCCACGATGGCGCCTCTGTCCTCCAGCCTGGGGGACAGAGCAAGACTCTGTCTCTAAATAAGCAAACCAAGAAAAAAAGGCAGACTGGGGCTGTGTGACCAGCAGCCAAGTTGATTAACCTCTCTGTGCCTTGTCCATAAAAACAGAGTGGGACTCAAATGCCATTTCTCTCGTTCCCCCGGGGACTGCTGGGCCGTAACAGGACTCAGCTGTCTGCACCACCAATCTTCAGTTTCAAGCAGACGTTTTGTGTGTTGTCACTGTTCTTACCCTAGAGGTGGCTTTCCACCCGGGTGTGACAACAGGTGGGCTGTGTGATTTGCAGAGCGGGATGCAAAAGTTTTTCATCTGCCCTTCCAGACCCGCTTCCCTGGCTGCCCCCCTCACCCCCGTCTTCATTTACAAGCCCACAGGGCTTCCGGGAAGGAAGCCCAACCACTTGCTGGGCCCAGTGGCTCTGCCTTCTACCTGTGACCAGAACCCACCTGCGTCTCATGGGCCTGACCCAGGCCACTGTCAGCTCCCCACGAGGCACCCACAGGACATGCTTCCACCCGGGCCCCTCAGAGTCCATCTGCCACAGCATCTGGTGACATTTTCCTAATGTCACCCTGGTCTTGGTGCCCCGCATCAAACCACTTGGGGCTCCTCCGTCGGACTTGTGTGAAATCTAACTGCGTTGGCAGGGCCCTGGAGGATCTGACCTTCCTCATCTCGGCTTCTCTGTCCCTGCCTCCAGCCATGGACCCACCGGTCACACTGGGCTCCTTGTTCTCGGACCCGCTCTGACCCCGCCTGTCCACTCCCCGCCCTCGCCTGGGCTGCTGTCCTCAAGCTCTGGGCACTTCCAGCTCACTTGCATTGCACAGGCCTCAGCAACCATCTGCCCCGAGCGCTGCCCCCCAGATTCCTATCCCTGGCTTCCCCACCTTGGCCGGGCTTGTACTGGGGCTGGATCATTTTTTGCTGTGGGGGCTGTGCCGTGCACTTTGGGACACTGAGCGGCATCCCTGGCCTCCGCCTACCAGATGCAATATCCCCTCGCCACAAGCGGTAACATCCAAAATGTCTCCGTGGCCGGGTACAGTGGCTCACGCCTGTAATCCCAGCACTTGGGGAGGCTGAGGTGGGTGGATTGCTTGAGGCCAGGAGTTCAAGACCAGCCTGGCCAACATGGGGACATCCTGTCTCTACTAAAAATACAAAAATTGGCCAGGCATGGTGGCACGTGCCAGTTGTCCCAGATACTCAGGAGGCTGAAGCGTGAGAATCACTTGAACCCGGGAGGCAGAGGTGACAACGAGCCGAGATTGTGCCACTGCACTCCGGCCTGGGCAACAGAGCAAGACTTCATCTTCTCAAAAAAAAAAGAAAAAAGTCTCCAGACGTTGCCAGATGCCTGTCCCAATGGGGACAGCCTCACCCCTGGCTGAAAAGTGCCTTGCTGGCACAATGACGCTGGATTTTTCCTCCCCAAAGCACTATCACTGTTTCAAATACCTCCTTGCTCTGTGGTGAAAGTGTTGGTCTCCTTCACCTCCGCATTCTCACTCTCTCCTGTGTGCCCAGCACCAGCCTGGGGTGGGTACCAGAGAAACATTTGTTGACCAGATGTTGAAAGAAGGCAGCCTCCTGTGAAATATCAGCACAGACGCCAGGGAGGGAGACCCCAGGGCCTGGAGGGGTGGGCGTATAGCACAGGGTGGAGAGCACTTAGGATGCGGGAGGCAGGTGGCCAGAATGTGCTGAAAGAACCCCCATACCTGGCTGGGCGCGGCGGATCACAAAATCAGGAGATCGAGATCATCTTGGCCAACATGGTGAAACCCCGTCCAGTAAAATACAAAAAATTAGCCGAGTGTGGTGGCACACGCCTGTAGTCCCAGCTACTCCGGAGACTGAGGCAGGGGAATCGCTTGAACCGGGAGCCAGAGGTAGCAGTGAGCTGAGATCTTGCCACTGCACTCCAGCCTGAGTGACAGAGGGAGACTCTGTCTCAACCCCCCCAAAAAAAGAAAACATACCTCCTATCTGGGAGGGGACTTTCTTTAGGGCATGGGGCTCAGACCAGTGAGGCCAGATGGAAGGTCTGGGGGGATGTCTTGGGGAAAACAAGGGACAATCTGAACATGTTCAAAACACATTCAACTCCCCGTGGGTGAGCGTGGAATTGGCAGAAGTCATGAGAGAATGTTTGGGATGAGCTTCTTGGGAATATTCAGTTAGGGCAGAAAAACAGCTAGAGTAACCGAAGGGCTCACCCAGCTGCTTTCTGGCCTTGAATGAAGCACCCATGGTCTTCTGCACTGCGCACCTGGATTTGGGTCCTGGGGCTTCCATAACTAAGGACCTATCCTAGGTGGCTGAGGAGGCCACAAGTCTGAAATGAAGTGTTGGCCAGGCGCAGTGGCTCACGCCTGTAATCACAACACTTTGAGAGGCCGAGGCGGGATGGTCACCTGAGGTCAGGAGTTCAAGACCAGCCTAGCCAACATGGGAAAACCCCGTCTCTACTAACAATACAAAAATTAGCCAGGCATGGTGACACATGCGTGTCATCCCAGCTACTTGGGAGGCTGAGGCAGGAGAATTGCTTGAACCCAGGAGGTGGAGGTTGCAGTGAGCCGAGATCGCGCCATTGCACTCCAGCCTGGGCAACAGAGGGAGACTCCATCTCAAAAAAAAAAAAACAAAAAAGGTGTCAGCAGGACCACGCTCCCTCTGGAGGCTCTAGGGGAGGACTCTTCCTGCCTGTTCTAGCTTCTGGGGCTCCAGGCGTTCCCGGGCCTGTGGTCGCATCGCTCCAGTCCCCGCCTCCATCTTTATTCACGTGCCATCTTCTCTCTGCGTACATATGTCTCTTCTCGTTTTATAAGGACGTCAGCCTTTGGATTTGAGGCCCACCTTAATCCATTACAACCTCATGTTCACTGACTACATCTCCAAAGACCTTATTTCCAGACAAAGTCATTCTGAGGTTCGGGGTAAGCATGAGTTTTGGGGAATTGAGATGCCTCTTTGTGATTTTGCCCCATGGACACTGTTTTTTGGCCTTGCTGGCTCCCCCAGCTGCTCCCCAAGAAGTTTCCCATCCCTGGTCTGTCCCACCCCAGGACTTGGCCCCTCAGCAGGTTCTTGGCCACCAATGATGCCCACCAGTTGCTGTGATGTCCTGTACCTGACGGTGGTATGAGCCCATTCACCTCTGCAGTGGATTCTCAGAACCAGCCTCACTTATTTTATTTATTTATGTGTGTACGTGAGAGAGAAAGAGAGAGAGGATCTGTCTCTGTCCTCCAGGCTGGAGTACAGTGGCACTGTCACTGCTCACTGCAGCCTCAGCCTCCCAGGCTTAAGCAATCCTCCCATCTCAGCCTCCTGAGTACCTGGGACTACAGGTACATGCCACTATGCCCGGCTAATTTTTTATTTTTTGTAGAGTTGGGGGTTTTTCTTTGTTGCCCAGGCTGGTCTCAAACTCCTAGGCTCAAATAGCCTCCCAAAGTGCTGGGATTACAGGAATAAGCCACCACACCTGGCCATACTCTCACTTACTGAAATGCCAGAAAAGAGCTTAGTTCTTCCCTGCTGTCACCTGCCCTGGGCCATCCCTTGGAGTCTTCTTGACGTTTTCTTTCCTTGAGTGTCCCCTTCCTCCCCACTCGCACGTGAGCGTGGCCATCTTATGGTTAGGTTGTAGAAAAATGAGGACAAAGGACTCTAAGTTGTCCTCCTGCTCTGAGCCCCCCTGACCGACAGGCTGACTTTGTGGTCATTCTTCAGCGTGTGTGTGTCCATCTTTGCCATACTGCCCATGAGTGTTTCTTCTTAAAAAAAAAAAAAAAAAAAATCTCAGTAGGATCAGGGAAATATACATGAAATGTGAAAGGCATCCTGAACGATTCTGCTGTAATGCTAGTTAGCCTCCTCTTAGTTTAAGAATGATTTCATCCTATAAACATGTGGCTTCGAATTATGGCCTTATATAAACGAAATGGCTATGCTACACCTTCTGGAGGCCCCGTCCGGAGGTCTTTATTCTCCAGTAAATTCCGAATCCTCCGCCAAACTGGTAGGCAGAACCCTGCTTTCTGTACTGCAGGCCTTGAGGGCAGCTAATTCACTTCCGGCCACTGACCCCCGCCCCCGCCACCGCTGTCATCTCCAGGGTCTGTTTTTTTCATTGTCATTCCTTTTCCTTGCACCTCCTTTCTATGAGAACACGAGGAAAAGGCCCTGAATTGTGATCTGCATCTTTTCAGAGTGCAGAAAGCATATGCCAGTCTGCCTTTTACAAAACCATTTCTTTTTTCACTGCTCCGTTTTTTTTAAAGGAGTGCTCGTTTTTTATGGTAGTGAAATGCACACAACGTAAAATTTATCATGAGTAACATTCAGTGCATTCACAGTGTTGTGCAAACACCAGCTCTGATTCCAGAACATTTTCATCCCCCGAAAGGAAACCCCGTCCCCACTAGCTGTCACTTCCCACTGCCCCTCCCCCAGCCCCTGGCAACAGCTCATCACTTTCTGTGTCTGTGGATTTGTCTGTTCTGGCGTTCTGGACATTTCTGTAAATGGAGTCATATACCATATGGCCTTTTGTGTATGGCTTCTCTCACTCAGTATCATGGTTTTTAGTTTTATCCATGTTGGAGCATGGATCAGTCCTTCCTTCCTTCTTTTTTTTTTTTTGAGACAAAATCTGGCTCTGTCAGCCAAGCTGGAGTGCAGTGGCACGATCTCTGCTCACTGCAACCTCTGCCTCCTGGGCTGAAGCCATCCTCCCACCTCAGCCTCCCAAGTGGCTGAGATTACAGGCACACACCACCACGCCAGGCTAATTTTTGTATTTTTTCTGTAGAAACAGGGTTTTGCCATTTTCCCCAGGCTGGTCTCGAACTTGTGAGCTCAAGTGATCTGCCGGCCTTCGCCTCGCAAAATCCTGAGATTACAAGCATGAGCTGCCTCACCCAGCCTTCATTCCTTTTTATAGCCAAATGATACTCTGTTGGCTGAATGGGCCAAATGATATTCTGTTGGCTGCATGGGCCGCGTTGTGTTTATCCAATCATCCGTTGACAGGCACTTTGTTACCACTTTTTGGCATGTCTTCCATCTTTATAGTCTGACAGTTTGATTTGGTGACAAGGGGATCATTCCTACACAAGGCCTTGGTTGTACTGATGGTATCAGCTGGAGGATGTGTTTTGGTTCCCTTCACATTGTCTGTGGGTGGGAGGGACGTGAGTCAGGGGGTATAGCGGGTGTGTTAGCCTTGGGGTATTTTGGTGAGACAATTCGGATTAAGGAAGGAAACGTGTTTTCAGGACCTGGACCCCAACACACAACCACAACCCAAGGTTGCCACTTGGCTGAGCTGTCCCCGACAGGCACTTCAGGCCCCTGCTTCCTCCATCCCTGATTTACTTCCCTTAATTCCCGCCAGAACCAGGGGATTCTCAAGGGCAGGTTTCACATCCACCTGGGGCAGGGATCTTAAGCCACAGCAAGACTAATTTCCAGGTCCCAGGTGTCCTGGGAAGCCGCAAAAGACCAAGCCGTGCCGAGTGAGAACATTCTCTGTAGCTCCGATAGTCAAAACAGTTTGGCACCTCACGAGCCTCAGCAGCCCAGTGGTGGACCACATGTATAAAATAACTCCAAGTATACTGTTTAACAAAGGGAGGTCTCCAATCCAGGGAGAGAAGGATTCTTTCACAAAAGGCATTAAAATTTGCTTCCGTGTTTGGAGACAGTTTTGTTTTGTTTTTTGTTTGTTTTTTTGATTCATGGTCTTGCTCTGTGGCCCAGGCTGGAGCTGTGGCAAGATCACAGCTCACCGTAGCCTTGACCTTGTGGGCTCAAGCAATCCTCCTGCCTCAGCCTCCTGAGTAGCTAGAACTACAGGCATGTACCACCACACCCAGCTAATTTTTTTATTTTTTACAGAGATGGGGTTTTGTGGCCAACCACAGTGGCTTACACCTGTAATTCCAGCACTTTGGGAGGCCGAGGCAGGCTGATCACTTGAGGTCAGGAGTTTGAGACCAGCCTGGCCAACATGGTGAAACCCCATCTCTACTAAAAATACAAAAATTAGCCAGGCATGGTAGTGTTTGGGCCCAGGTAGAGGGGGTCAGCCTGGAGCTGTGAATGAAAGGACAGGCTTATAGGCTGGTACCACCTGTGGGACAGGGGTACCAGATCTGTGGCTCTCGCACTGGGGAGACAGTGTACCCTGAGATTCTGTTGGGAGCAGGACTGGCCAGTGAGCAGCCAGGAACCTTGAGCTGTGTTCTGAGAGAAGAATGATGGCACCAGGAGGCAGCAGAGGGATGGGGACAGTCCCCGTGGTATCAGAGGAGGTCAGGGGGCCTGACAAGTGGGAGGTGTTGGACTTCTCTGCAGAGATAGGACACTTGGAGGTGGGGACAGTGCCAGGCCCATTCAAAGGCCTGGTCAGTGTCTCCCGGAAGTACAGCCCAGGCACAGGGGACCTGGATGCCTTGCTCTGTGTCAGAGACCTGGGGACAGCTTCTCTGGGACTGGTCTGGCTGGCTGCCTGTTCAGGAGGCCCCAGCAGAGTCTGGTGTATGAGCCTGGCCCCAGCTCCATGGGAAACAGCCGGAGCATGTCCTGTAAGCGCATGTGGGGGCCAAGGGGTGGCCTTGCTGTGTCAGGCCAGACACCCAGGAGCTCTGAGGCTGGACTTCGAGCCTACCCTGAGGGACTTTGTGCTGGGATGTCCCCAGGGAGGTCAGCACTTCCAGGGGCTCCCCAACAGTGACACAGAAGATTGAGGGAGTGGTGGGTGGTCCGCCAGGGTCCCTTCTGGCGAGCTGGGGTTGGGGTGACAGCAGACAGGACCCAGTCAGTGAGAGACACAGGGACCAAGCCCCCCAGGTATTCAGAGCAGAGCAGGGAGAGAAAGTAGAGGACTGGAGATGGGATGAGTGTCCTTGGATGTGAGTGCAGCACCCAGGCAGAGCATGGGGGGCAGGAGCGGTCCCCACTCAGGGGCAGGTATAGCTGACGCTGCTGACCCCAGGGCTACAGAGCTGGCAAGCAGGACCAGGTGGGCTGGATGAGGCCGAGCTTGGTGGGGCAGTGGTTTCCACAGCATGGAGGGTGCTGTGAGTTGCAGGATGGGTGGGAGGTGGGAAGGGCAGGGTCCAGGCTGGATGGAAGTGAGAAGGGAACAGGTCTCTACCCTGGGCTGGGGCCTAGGCTGGGGGCGTGGTGAGAGGATGTCTCAGTGTCTCTGGTTTTGTTTTGTGTTTTGTTGTTGTTTTGAGACAGGAGCTGCCTCTGTCTCAGGCTGGAGTGCAGTGGCCCAGTCATAGTTCAGTGCAGTCTCTTACTTCCTGAGCTCAAGGGATCCTCCCACCTCAGCCTCCCAAGTAGCTGGGACTGCAGGTGCATACCACCACACCTGGCTAATTTTTTTTGTTTGGTTGGTTTTTGTTTTTCTTTTTAGTAGAGACAGGGTTTCACCAAGTCGGTCAGGCTGGTCTCGAACTCCTGACTTCGTGATCCGCCCACCTAAGCCTGCCAAAGTGCTGGGATTACAGGCGTGAGCCACCGTGCCTGGCCCAAGCCAGGCTAATTTTTAAATTTTTTTTATTTTTCAGTGTTTTTGTAGTGACAGAGTCTTGCTATGTTGCCCAGGCTGGTCTCGAACGTCAGAGCAATCTGCCCACGTTGGCCTCCCAAAGTGTTGGGATTACAGGCATGAGCCAGCACGCCCAGCTAGTGGCTCTGGTGTTAAGTCAGGGAGGATGTGGGCTGTTTCCAGGAGGGTCCCGACCTCCTCCTCACTTCCCCACTTGCCCGGGACTAATCCAGGCCTCGTCTGCAAAATAGGAGATGCTGACGGAAGCCCTTGGTGGCCTCTCTCCCTGGAGTCTGTAGGGGAAGTGTGGGCTCCCTGAGCAGAAGGGCCAGATGAGGCCAGCTCAGTGGCAAGAGTTCCGTGGGCAGATCAGAGTGGAGGAGCTTTCCCAGGATACAGACGTGGGCCTGGGAGGGCCAGGCGCAGCAGGAGAGGGCCAGGCCTATGAGCCTTGCAGGGGCCACTCCAGCTTGTGGTCCCTGCTCATTTCTGCTCCCACCACCACCATCACACTGCCAGGGAGGGACGTCCCTTCTCTGGTTACCCCCCTTCCCTGCAGCCCTGGCTGCTCAGCAGATGCCTTGAGCAAGGCTTATCCACTTCCTCCTGGCCTGGGGGCAGGGCACGCATCTGCCGGTCCTGTGACCATCCCCTTCAGCCCATCTCTGAGAATGGGGTTTCCTGACTGTCTGCCCTTCTGCCCTGCACACCAGGGGCCCAGAGCTGCAGAAACCCCCACAGGCTGTGTTCCCAGCAGAGCTCAGAGGGCTCCTGGTGTCCCATCAGCATTCCCTAGAGGACATGGAGCAGTCCCAAGTGCAGCCATCCATGTGGCCCTCAGCCCTTGTGGTTCTGTGAGCTGGGCTCGTATCAGCCCTCCTCTCATGTGGCAGAGATTGCAGGGAGCAGGAGAACACATCCATTCTTGGGTTCTCCTGGTTTCTCGTGCAGAGCTGCTTTCTTCTGTGAAGAAGGAAGTAGGCACGTCCCAGTGAGCTCTGCGCCACCCACATCCACAAGGCTCAGCCGTAACTCAGCCCAAAGCCCACCAGCTGGGAGCTGCTGTGAGCCCCTGGTCACGAATGTGAACCTCACAGCATGGGGCAACTCCTCCCAGGCCTCGCTCTGTGCACATACACAGGTGCACGGATGTGTGTAGGTATGAACATGTGGGTGGGCGTGTGCATGCAGGTGTGTTTGTGTGCAAGCATGTGTGCATGGCTGTACACACGTGTGTGCATGAGTGTGTTCATACAGAAGTACATGCTGGCCAAGGCGGGTGGATCTCTGGAAGCCAGAGATTAGAGACCAGCCTGGCCAACATGGCAAAACCCCGTGTCTACTAAAAATACAAAAATCAGCCAGGCGTGGTGGTGCACACCTGTAATCCCAGTTACTTGGGAGGCTAAAGCACAAGAATCTCTTGAACCCAGGAGGCAGAGGTTGCAGTGAGCTAAGATTGAGCTGCTGCACTCCAGCCTGGGCGACAGAACAAGACTTTGTCTCAAAAAAAAGAAAAGTTTGGCCGGGCGCGGTGGCTCACGCCTGTAATCCCAGCACTTTGGGAGGCTGAGGCGGGTGGATCACGAGGTCAAGAGATCGAGACCATCCTGGTCAACGTGGTGAAACCCCGTCTCTACTAAAAACACAAAAAACATTAGCTGGGCATGGTGGCGCATGCCTGTAATCCCGGCTACTCAGGAGGCTGAGGCAGGAGAATTGCTTGAACCCAGGAGGCGGAGGTTGCGGTGAGCCGAGATCGCGCCATTG
>PVKV010014910.1:0-55681 GCA_004027835.1 Alouatta palliata
CACTCCAGCTTGGGTAACAAGAGCGAAACTCCGTCTCAAAAAAAAAAAAAACCCCATCTCTACTAAAAATACAAAAATTAGCTGGGCATGGTGGTGGGCACCTGTAATCCCAGCTACTCAGGAGGCTCAGGCAGGAGAATTGCTTGAACCCTGGAGGCGGAGGTTGCACTTCAGCCTGGGTAAAAAAAGGGTGAAACTCCATCTCAAAAAAAAAGAAAAGATTTGGGGCCTGAGAGGCATGTGGCAAACTTTAGTTTCCTGCTGAAGCATTTGTCCGTTTCATCTGAAACAAGTAGGTTACCTGTCTGTTATATAGAGTAAGTTGGTATTGAAATGACTGTGAAAGAAGGATAGGCAGGAACCTCATTGGTGTGCTGATTTTGAAGAAATTTTTGATATTTACTTGTGAGACTTTTCCATGAGAATACTTCACACTTGATTCCATTACAAATAGCAGTTAAAAATTCAGATACTTTTAGCATCAAATATATTTAGGCGTCTAGTAAAAGTGATGTCCAGTTAAAGTTTAATATTTTTATTTGTTTATTTATTTTTTTTTGAGACAGGGTCTCCCCTTGTCACCCAGGCTGGAGTGCAGTCGTGTGATCTCGGCTCACTGCAACCTCCACCTCCCAGGCTCAAGAAGTGATCATCCTACCTCAGCCTCCCAAGTAGCTGGGACCACACAGGTGCATGCCACCACACCCAGTTAATGTTTTGAATTTTTTTGTAGAGACAGATCTTTCTACATTGCCCACGCTGCTCTCAAACCCCTTGACTCAAAAAATCTACTTGACTCCAAAAAGCTGGAGTTACAGGAGTAATCCATCACTGCTGGCTAGAATTTTAATTTTTTTATCTTCTCATTAAATGTCTACATAGTGAATAAACTGAGAGTATAGCTACTAGGTTATTATTTAAAAACTTTTTAAAATCTAATTTTATCTTTTTGTTGGAGACAGGGTCTCAGTATGTTGCCCACGCTGGTCTCAAATTCTGGGCTCAAGTGATCCTCCTGCTGCAACCTTTCAAAGTGCTAGGATTTATAGATGTGAGCCACTTTGACCCCTGGCACTAGTTTTAAGACGAAAATGTGTTTACTGTCTTAAGGGCCATTCTCTTGAGGAGTATATGATCGCTGTGGATCATTTAATCACACAGTTGAATGTGTGTTCTATTTCAGTATGTAAATTTGCTCTAAATTATTTTTATAATTTTAAGTGATAGTGAAAAGTTCTACTTGGCAGTGTGAAGTAAATAATTTTCCTTGAACATATACCCTACATTATCTTTAAGATTTTCGTTCAAGGCTAGATAAAGATAAAAGGTCTTGGAGATGAATCAGTCTTCCAGGCCACTTGCTTTTCTGCTCCTTGTCTGTAAGACTGCTTTCTCATATCAGAATGTGGTTTGTTTTTGTTTGTTTGTTTTTTGAGACAGAGTCTCACTCTGTCACGCAGGCTGGAGTGCAGTGGCGCAGTCTTGGCTTACCGCAGCTTCCACCTCCCAGGTTCAAGTGATTCTCTTGCCTTAGCCTCCTGAGTAGCTGGCATTACAGACATCTGCCACCACGCTTGGCTAATTTTTTGTATTTTTAGTAGAAATGGAGTTTCACCATGTTGCCCAGGCTAGTTTTGAACCCCTCACCTCAAATGACCCCCTGCCTCAGTCTCCCAAAGTTCAGGGATTACAGGTGTGAGCCACAGCACCCAGCCTAATTTTTGTATTTTTAGTAGAGACTGAGTTTCACTGTGTTGGCTAGGCTAATCTTGAACTCGTCTCAAGTGATCTGCCCCACCACAGCCTCTCAGAGTGCTCAAAGTGTTGGGATTACACGCATGGGGCACCACAAATGGACCAGGCTCAGTGACTCATGCCTGTAATCCCAGCACTTTGGGAGGATGAGCCAGGCAGATCACCTGAGGTTGAGAGTTCAAGACCAGCCTGACCAACATGAAGAAACCCTGTCTCTACTAAAAATACAAAATTAAACCCTGTCTCTTAACTAAAAATACAGGCATGGTGGCATGCGCCTGGAATCCCAGCTACTCGGAGGCTGAGGCAGGAGAATCGCTTGAACCCGGGAGGCGAAGGTTGCTGTGAGCTGGGATGCTGCCATTGGACTCCAGCCTGGACAACAAGAGTGAAACTCCATCTCCAAAAAAAAAAAAAAAAAAAATCCAAAGCTTCACTCTGGGAATCCACTGGGAGGGATTGCCTCTGCCTCCAGCCAGATACGGGAGTATCTCCCAGCTGTGCTTCCCTTGCCTCCTTGCTGCCTGAGAGTATGCTGGAAAGAGGGTTTGATAATTCCCACATGAAATCATATTGAATGTTTTTCTGTGATAGCAGATTTTAAAGCATTTCTGTTGGTTCATCCAAGAGCAGTTTCTGTTCCTTAAGGACTGGCTGTCACTATGTTGCCCAGGCCGGTTTTGAACTCCTGGGCTCAACACATCTTCCTGCCTTGGCCTCCCGAGTAGCTGGTACTACCGGAATGCACATTTGTACCCAGTTTAATCCTTTTCATACATTACATTTGTTGTATTACCGTTCACAGAACATTTTCCCGTAGTGCCACCTTTAATCCTTGCTGTGTGCAGCCTGAGGCAGGTGGTATTTTCATCCTCCTTTTTCACCCAGCTCCAGAAAGGTAAGTGATTTATTTGCTGGAGGTCCTACAGCTGCCAGTTTGGGGACCCCAGGGGCAAACCCCAGGCTTGTGACTCTAGGACTTGGTGGCATTCTACAACACTAGTGAGCCTGGAGTCCTGGGTCTCCAGAAGCATTTGGGGAACAACTTGTATTTGCCAACTTGTTATTTTGTCAAGGCAAATATCTTTTAAATTAGTGATCATGCACCATTTTTATGTTTCATAAGTAGCAAGATTGTCTTGGAGTGCAATGGCACGATCTTGGCTCACCGCAACCTCCGCCTCCTGGGTTCAAGCAATTCTCCTGCCTCAGCCTCCCGAGTAGCTGGGACTACAGGCACATGCCACCGTGCCCAGCTAATTTTTGTATTTTTAGTAGAGACGGGGTTTCATCATGTTGACCAGGATGGTCTCGATCTCTTGACCTCGTGATCCACCTGCCTCGGCCTCCCAAAGTGCTGGGATTAAAGGCGTGAGCCACCGCGCCCGGCTATTTATTTTTTTAATAAGACGGGGTTTCACCATGTTGGTCAGGCTGGTCTTGAACTCCCGACCTCTGGTGATCCGCCCGCCTTGGCCTCCAGAGTGCTTGGATTACAGGCGTGAGCCACCATGCCCGACCAGGACAGTTCTTTAAGTTGAAAACGTTTATTAAAATCTTTATTCCTGACTGGGTGTGGTGGCTCATGCCTGTAATCCCAACACTTTGGGAGGCCGAGGCAGGCGGCTCACTTGAGGTCAGGAGTTCGAGACTATCCTGGCCAACATGATGAAATCCCACCTCTACTAAAAATAAAAAACTTAGCCAGGAATGGTGGTGCGTGCCTGTAATCCCAGCTACTTGGGAGACTGAGGCAGGAGAATTGCTTGAACTCAGGAGGCGGAGGTTGCAGTGAGCCAAGATCACACCACTGCACTCCAGCCTTGACAGCCTAAGACTCATCTCAAAAAAAAAAAACCTGGCTCACGCCTGTAATCCCAGCACTTTGGGAGGCCGAGGCAGGTGGATCACGAGGTTAAGACATCGAGACCATCCTGGTCAACATGGTGAAACCCCGTCTCTACTAAAAATACAAAAATTAGCTGGGCATGGTGGTACGTGCCTGTAGTCCCATCTACTCGGGAGACTGAGGCAGGAGAATTGCTTGAACCCAGGAGGCGGAGGTTGCGGTGAGCCGAGATCGCGCCATTGCACTCCAGCCTGGGTAACAAGAGCGAAACTCCGTCTCAAAAAAAACAAAAAAACAAAAACTTTATTTCTAACTTCGGTGCAGTAACACTGTTGGGAGTCAAAACTGAACCATTGCACTGGACTTCAGATTCTTAAATATTTCAGAATGGCTATGATAGCCAGTTAGACTGGCATCACCTGCTAGGTTGCTTTTTAAGAATTTTCAGTGTGCCCTTGATGGTGTGAATCTGTCAAAGTTCAAGATGTCACCCAGACTCCTGGCTGGAGGGTCTCATTTCACCTCACAACCCAGGATAGGCCCGCTCCAGAGGTCAGGAAACCCGTAGTAGCTGGGTTGAGTCTGTAAATTTAAAGCCTAATTTGGTCTTTCTAAGGTGAATATCCACTTCAGGACCATTCTGAAGAGTTGTTGGGAAGGCTGTAGGATTTATGAAATACCCTGAAGACAGGTGGGGATTCCTGGATCAGTTAATGAGACAAATTCCAAGAAGTTGGCCTTGGGAGGCTGAGGCAGGCAGATCATTTGAGGTCAGGAGTTCAAGACCAGCCTGGTCAACATGGTTAAACTTTGTCTGTGAGCGTGTTGCCACTGTACCTGTCCATTCTACAAACATCTGTTAATCCACTCATGCTCAACTAACTTGGGCATGTTTCTTTTCCAACAACAAGTGCCATGGACTTCATAGTATAATTAGTTAGAGGTCAGAAAGATGGCCACTGAACCACAAGCATAATGTTTTGTGCGTGCCATGGGTGGGCTGAATTCAGGAACAAAAGAAAGAAACCGATTCCTGTGTGTTAAACCATCCCAAACCACTTACCGCTTGATCCTGCCTTGGGTTTGTTTCCAGAGAAGCTGCATGTTGCTAGTGCCCAGGACTGAATCATAAAAATTGTAAGAATAGGCTTTGCTGGTGCCAGGTTTGAATAAACATGATTGCAAGAGCCGCATTGTTGATCGTTTCGCAGCTTTTGTTTAAAGTTAGATCGGTAGGAGCAGTGGGGTGTTGCATGTGGGTAGGTGCTGTAGGCTTTTTGCCAACAGTGTGCCTCACTAAAAATCCTCTTGAAAGGGAAGTTGCTGCTCACCCTATAGATTCCTGGATCAGTTAATGAGACAAATTCCAAGTAGCTGGCTTGGATGTCAAATTGGTCTTGGGCTTATATAGAGAAATGGGTTTTGTTGCCCTGCAAAGAAGTGATAACTCCAGTTTTTAAACATTTGTTTTAGTTCAGATAATTACTACTCTTACTTTTTCTATGCGGGTCAGAAAGCATTGCTGCTATCGCCTGATCTAGGGGAGGAGGACCCAGACATGTAACGGACCGCATGCCGGCCGGTTGTGGTCAGAGCAGCTGGAGGAGAGCAAGGCCCTTCATGGTTCTTTTCAAGGGTCTGCCTCTGGGAGCAGGGGAAGATGAAGTGAGGCAGCCATTATAGCAAGGGCATGCCCACGTCTCTCGTTTTGAACAGCGAAGAGAGCAGATGGAAAGCCACATGCAGGACGTTTGCTGAAGACAGGTGTGCTGGGGACGTGTGTGTCCTTTGAGGCATTTTGGATGGGGTGATATTTTGACCCAGTGATTTCTTGTTCCCCAGTGGTTGATGGGGTGGTTTTAAACCTCTAACTCTAAATTTGTCACATGTGTTTTTGTTAGAGATTGTCTATATCAACTGGGGGTGAACTTTAGTCTTCTAACCATTTTCAGAGTACGAAGTTTGAATATCAACACCTATAATGTGGGAAATTATTTTTGTAAGTGTCTTTATGGGCTCATAGATATATATAAATTTAATGTGTTGAACCTGTTTTAATAACATCTTTTGAAAATGTGCAGACATACAAAAAAGGGTGATATAATTTTGTGACCACCTAAGCCAGGCACGGTGGCTCACTCCTGTAATCCCAGCACTTTGGGAGGCTGAGGCAGGCAGATCATTTGAGGTCAGGAGTTCAAGATCAGCCTGGTCAACATGGTGAAACCTTGTCTCTACCAAAAATATAAAAATTAGCTGGGTGTGGTGGCAGGTGCCTATAATCCCACTTACTTGGGAGGCCGAGGCAGGAGAATCGCTTGAGCACAGGAAGTGGAGATTGCAGTGAGCTGATATCGCGCCACTGCACTCCAGCCTAGGTGACAAAGTGAGACTTTGTCTCAAAAAATAAAAAATTTAGGCCGGGTGCGGTGGTGGCTCATTCCTGTAATCCCAGCACTTTGGGAGGCCAAGGCAGGTGGATCACTGGAGGTCAGCCATTCAAGGCCTGCCTGACCAACTTGATGAATCTCTGTCTGTACTAAAAATACTAAAAAAATTAGCCACGCGTGGTGGCGCATGCCTGTAGTCCCAGCTAGTCAGGAGGCTGAGGCAGGAGAATCACTTGAACCTGGGAGTTGGAGGCTGCAGTGAGCTGAGATCATGCCATTGCACTCCAGCCTGGGCAACAAAAATGGAACTCCGTCTCAAAGAAATAACACAGCCTAGGTTGTGCTGTGGTCATTTAACTGCTTGTGTTTCATGTATTTGTCTCTCCACCTATATACTCTGCACTCTTCAGTCACTTTATTGATTGATTAGAGACAGGGTCACACTTTATTGCCCAGGCTGGAGTGCTGTGGTACAGTCATAAGTTAGTGCTATCTCAAATTCCTGGGCTTAAGCAGTCTTCACGTCTCAGCCTCCCAAAGTGTTTTGTAGAGACAGGGTTTCACTATGTTGGCCAGACTGGTCTTGAAGACCAGACTTCAAGTGATGTGCTCGCCTCAGCCTCCCAAAGTGCTGGGATTACAGGCATGAGCCACTGCTCCTGCCTCACTTTATTTTTATGATGTGTTTCCAAATAAATAGCAGAAAGTTGGAATCTTCCCTCTACATATTAACTAGAATTTAGTATTTTTTTGCAGTTGGGTTTTTATTTATTTTTTTCTTTGAAAATTTTCTGTGTAGATACGGAGTCTCGCTCTGGCTGGTCTTGAGCCCCTGACCGCAAGTGCTCCTCCCAACATGGTGAGCCGCCATGCCCTGCCTCTTTTACTTTTTAAATAATGCAGGTCTTTGGTATACCAGTCAGTGAGTTCTGGCCACTGCATATTGCCAACTCTTGTTAGGAGGGAGAGTGACCTTCACCCAGAAAGCTTGGGAGTGCCCCTTCCCATGTGATCCCTGCCACTGTCCCTTAGAAGCAATCCTGTCACCGATTAATTTTGCTTATTCTAGAACTTCATATAAGTGGAAGCATGATTCTTTTTCAGTTAGGGTTGTCCCAAACGTAGCCAGTGGGACCCACACAAGTCAGCTCCCATGTCTTCAGGACAAGACTGCTGTAGTCACCAGCGCTTCGTTGGTTGTTTTCTGCGCTCCAGTAGGATCTAGGCTCACTACCCTGCTGCACATTACAAATGAACTTCTCCCAGGAGCTTCTTTCAATAGGTTTTTGTTGTCGTTTTATTTTTGTTTATTTCTTTATTTTGAGACACACTCTTGCTCTGTCACATAGGCTGGAGTGCATTGGCACAATCTCGGCCCATGGCAGTCTCTACCTTCCTGGTTCAAGGAGGTTCAGGAGTTCAAGACCAGCCTGGCCAACAGTAAAATCCTGTCCCTACTAAAAATACAAAAATCAGCCGAGCGGGCCAGGTGTGGTGGCTCACACCTGTAATCCAAGCACTTTGGAGGCCAAGGTGGGCAGATCACCTGAGGTCGGGAGTTCAAGACCAGCCTGACCAACATGCTAAAACCTCGTCTTTAAAAAACTTTAAAAAGGCCGGGCGCGGTGGCTCACGCCTATAATCCCAGCACTTTGGGAGGCCGAGGAGGGCGGATCACAAGGTCAAGAGATCGAGACCATCCTGGCCAACATGGTGAAACCCCGTCTCTACTAAAAAGTACAAAAAATTAACTGGGCGTGGTGGCGCACGCCTGTAATCCCAGCTGCTCAGGAGGCTGAGGCAGGAGAATTGCTCGAACCCAGGAGGCGGAGGTCGCAATGAGCCGAGATTGCGCCACTGCACTCCAGTCCGGTGACGGAATGAGACTCTCTCAAAAAAAAAAAAAAAGCTGAGTGTGGTGGTACGTACCCGTAGTCCCGGCTACTTGGCAGGCTGAGGCAGAATTGCCTGAGCCTGGTAGGTGGAGATTTCTGTGAGCCTAGATTGCACCAGTGCACTCCAGCCTGAGC
The DNA here is from genome assembly GCA_004027835.1 of Alouatta palliata. Lineage (NCBI taxonomy): Eukaryota > Metazoa > Chordata > Mammalia > Primates > Atelidae > Alouatta > Alouatta palliata. The sequence goes on from PVKV010014910.1 coordinate 8,025, forward strand.
AACAGAGCGAGAGACTGTCTCAAAAAAAAGAAAACTCCAAAAACTGTGGGTCACGCATGGTGGCTCATGCCTGTAATCCCAACACTTTGTGAGACTGGTGGGAGGTCAGGAGTTTGAGACCAGCCCACGCAGCACGGTGAGACCACTTCTCTACAAATATATTTTTTTAATCCATTATGGAACTTCTAAAACATGCATAAAAGAATTCCGGTACATCACCCAGCTTCAACAGCTGTCAGTGTTGTGCAGTCTTGTTTCATCCTTCTTTACTTTCTCCTCCCTGGTGTATTTTAGAGCAAATACCAGGTATATAATTTCAGCCATAAGTTTGTCTTAAATATGTGTGGAACAGATAAAGGTGGTTCTTTTCAACACAGCCACAGTTTTATTCTCCTAAGTGAATTAACTGTAATTCCTTCATAAAGATTCACTTCATGAACAAGATTCCCAGTGTCCTTACAACTATCCAGGGAAACTACAGCCAAGGGAACAGGCTTGGCAGAATCAGTGGGGAAAGAAGACCCTGTGGAGCTTAACTCTACTCTGGCTCAATGAAGAGACATGGCGGGCGGAGGGGAGGATGCCCTTTGCTCACACATCACTTACGCCTGGCCCTCACTGCAGCCTGGGGAGGCAGGTGTTTTTGACAGTAGGATCTGGCACCACTTGTGAGGTCTGTGGGATATGTGCTGCAAGCCTCAAGTAGGTTGACTTGTTTCATTTTCATAGTCCTCCCGCCCAGGTAGAGAGGAAGCTAGTGGCTAGGCAAGCAGAATTTCAAGACTGTAGAAGCTTTCCCTGAGTGATCTATCGAGTGGCTCACCCAATGGTGTGAGTCCCAGGCACGTTAAGCCGCTGAGCCTAGGGACTAGCTTTTCACCCTTTTCATCCTATGTTCCCTCAGGCTCCTTCCCTTCTGCTTCCCTCTTCTGTCAGGAAGCCTTTGACGCCATCATATACTGTTGCTGGGCTCTGCAGGGGCATTACTTGCCATTTGACCCCTAGGTTTTTTTGTTTTTGGTTTTTCTGAGACAGTTTCCCTCCTGTTGCCCAGGCTGGAGTGCAGTGGTACGATCTCGACTCACTATAACCTCTGCCTCCCAGATTAAAGCAGTGCCCTACCTCTGCCTCCTGAGTAGCTGGGATTAACTATGCACTATCACGCCTGACTAAGTTTTTGTGTTTTTTGTAGAGACAGGGTTTCACCGTGTTTTGGCCAGGCTGATCTCGAACTCCTAACCTCAGGTGATCCGCCTGCTTTGGCCTCCCAATGTACTGGGATTACAGGCATGAGCCACCTGCCCAAGCACCCTTAGGTTTTTTGTTTGTTTTCTTGAGATGAAGTCTTGCTCTTGTCATCTAGGCTGGAGTGCAGTGGTGCGATCTCCACTCACTGCAACCTCTACCTCCCAGGTTGAAGTGATTCTCCTGCCTCAGCCTCTCATGTAGCTGGGATTACAGGCGCCTGCCACCACGCCTGGTTAATAAATAAATATATATATATAAATTTTTTTTTTTTTTGAGATGAAATCTTGCTGTCAAACCCAGGCTGGAGTGCAGTGGCATGATCTCAGCTCACTACAACCTCTGCCTTCCCTTCCAGGTTCAAGCAGTTCTCCTGCCTCAGCCTCCTGAGTAGCTGGTATTATAGGCGCGTGCCACTACACCCTGCTGATTTTTGTATTTTTAGTAGAGATGGGGTTTCACCTTGTTGACCAGGCTGGTCTCAAACTCCTGACCTTGTGATCTGCCCACCTCAGCCTCCCAGAGTGCTGGGATTATAGGCATTAGCCGCCGTGCCTGGCCACACCCTTAGGTTTTAAAGTTTAACTTTGGGATGTTTAAATTTGCAGTTAGAAGCCGGGCGCTGTGGCTCACGCCTGTAATCCCAGCACTTTGGGAGGCCGAGGTGGGTGGATCACGAGGTCAAGAGATCGAGACCATCCTGGTCAACATGGTGAAACCCCGTCTCTACTAAAAATACAAAAATTAGCTGGGCATGGTGGCACGTGCCTGTAGTCCCAGCTACTCGGGAGGCAGAGGCCGGAGAATTGCTTGAACCCGGGAGGCAGAGGTTGCGGTGAGCCGAGATCGCGCCATTGCACTCCAGTCTGGGTAACGAGCGAAACTCCGTCTCAAAAAAAAAAAAAAAAAAAAAAAAAAAATTTTTGCAGTTAGATTTGCTAGGTATAGGTAGTCCTGGGTATTTTGGGAAGTTCTTGTTTTGGCCAGCATGTCAAAATGCAGCCACACAATCTCGACTCACCGTAATGATGCTTGATGCTTGAGCCTTTTCAGGCTGGCTCGGAACTAGTGTAGTTGGAAGGGCTTGACAGTTGCCTGTGCGGGGTAGATTCATCTGGTGTGTATTATGCTGATGGGGTTTTTTGGTTGTTTACACATTTGGAAGATTTCAGTATGGACCAGACTGTTTTGTGTAGACTGAGAATTGAGTAGGTTGGAGTCGGCATGATATTTAGAGACCGAAATAGTAATTATGGCTTCGTTTGTCCTAAAGGATTCTGTTGTGTACTTCAGATGTCTCAGCCTCTTCAGAGTTGAAGCTGATTTGGTTGTCATCGTCCACCTGATATTTTAAATGTTCACTTTTTAGGAGGTTCTTTCTTGTCTTTCATTTTATAGAAGCCTTTTTGGGTCCCTTTGTCTCATGCCTTTCTTCCATGTCTTCATGACTGACGGGTCAGCTCCTTCCCTCTCTTTTCCTCCTCTAAGCATCAAGATTTTGATATGAACATCTTTTTTTGAGCTGGAGTCTCGCTGTGTCACCAAAGCTGGAGTGCAGTGGTGCCATCTCGGCTCACTGCAACCTCCACCTCCTGGGCTCAAGTGATACTTGTGCCTCAGCCTCCCTAGTAACTGGGACTATAGGTGCCCACCACCATGCCTGGCTAATTTTTGTATATTTAGTAGAGCTGGGGTTTGACCATGTTGGCCAGGCTGGTCTTGAAGTCCTGACCTGAAGTGATCCACCCGCCTCGGCCTCCCAAGGTGCCAGGATTACAGGCATGAGGCACTGCACAGCCTGATGTGAACATTTCTATCTGTAGTGTTTTTTGGAGACCTGTTATTATTTTCATACTTGTAAAAATGGGCATATTTATGTGTAAAGAAAGATTAAAAAAGAAAGTAAAATACCATCTAAGTGGCAATGGGCCCTGAAGTCAGATCTAGGTTCTAGAAACCATCTGTTGTTTTTTAGTGTGTTACGTAGTTAATGCCTTGGCTTAGCAGTGGTTACTTGGAAGTAAAGATGTGTCCTGCTGTGTCAACAGGCCCTTTGTGAGGCAGCACACATGTCATTACCACTACTGAGTACCTGGCTGCTGAAATGAATTCAACTATAAATTATTTGAAACTAAAAAGATTTTCTGATCTTATAGAGTTGAAGTATTGACAACACCAAGGAAACCTATCACAATTTGAAAAGATAAGCAAAAGTTTGATTTCCAGACACTACAGAAGAAGTAAAAATGGTAAGTTTTTTTTTGATCATGGATACTGTTTCTTACTCATGTACAGAGATGTTTTGTAGTCTTTTCCAAAGCATTTGATTCCATTACCATTTTTGTTGGTCCTTTTGGATTATAAAATACTATTCTCTCTTCCATATTCTCTTCTGATAGTATAGAAACAAAGTCAGTTCCCCATTGCTGTCACTGCTCAGAGACAACAGCTGTTCAGTTTGCTTGTCCCCTCCTTAGTCCTTCAGTTGTGCTTGTGCAGCTTAAAAGATCAACGTTGGGCTGCTTGCTCTCTTTACATGATTTTTAACTTAGTTCTCACATCCCTAGCGTCCGATGCGAATTTTTGTGAATGATGACCGCCATGTGATGGCAAAGCATTCTTCCGTTTATCCAACGCAAGAGGAACTGGAGGCAGTCCAGAACATGGTATCCCACACGGAGCGGGCACTCAAAGCTGTGTCCGACTGGATTGATGAGCAGGAAAAGGGTAGCAGTGAGCAAGCAGAGTCTGATAACATGGATGTACCCCCGGAGGATGACAGTAAAGAAGGGGCTGGGTAAGTGATGTTTTTCTGTTGTTGTTTTCTTTCTTTTAGAGAGGGTAGCCAGGGTAGGGGTCGACATCTGTTTTTCTAAGAAACTCCAGTCTCTCTTGGGGCTTCTAGGTCCTGGTCAGACTGAATTCCTCACTGAGCTGGATGTTGGTCTGTCCCTCAGGGAACAGAAGACGGAGCACATGACCAGAACCCTGCGGGGAGTGATGCGGGTAGGCCTTGTGGCAAAGGGTCTCCTACTCAAAGGGGACTTGGATCTGGAGCTGGTGCTGCTGTGTAAGGAGAAGCCCACCACCGCCCTCCTGGACAAGGTGGCCGACAACCTGGCCATCCAGCTTGCTGTAAGTGTGGCCACCACTGCTGGAGCCGGGGGCAGGGGTGAGCCTGCTGGTCAGGGATGTGGCACCCAGGAAGACGTGTCCAACTAGGTCATGTTCCAGGAAGCACATGCCAGACTTGTCCCTGCCCTTGATGTGCATGCACCTTCTAAGTAGGTGATGAGCAGGGCACCACTTAGCCACTGAGCCTCTGTGGAACCTGGCTGCATGGGTGCCCAGATGCTCTGGCAGTCATAAGGACTCTATGCCTATTGTGTGCCATACTGCACCAGCCCGAAGTCATTGGGCACGAACTTCAACGTTTAGGCTCCATTGGATGGATAGCTAGATAGTTAGCAGTTACTATCTCTTCCATTGGATCCAAAGCGGAAAGAAAATCTTTTTTTTTTTTTTTTTTTTTTGAGACAGTGTTTTGTTCTGTTGCCCAGACTAGAATACAGTGGCTTGATCTGTTCACTGCAACCCCTGCCTCGGGTTCAAGTGATTTTCCTGCTTCAGCCTCATGCTCCTGGTTAGCTGGGATTACAGGCGCCTGCCACCACTCCCAGTTAATTTTTGTATTTTTAGTGGAGATGGTGTTTCACCATGTTGGCTAGGCTGGTCTTGACCTCAAGTGATCCACCCGCTTCAGCCTCCCAAAATGCTGGGGTTGGGGTTGCAGGTGTGAGCCATGGTGCCTGGCCAAAAATCTTTTTTATATATTTATTTTTATAAATAGAGACTGGATTTTGCTGTATCGCCCTGGCAGAATTCAATCTCTTGCCCTCAAGCAGTACTGTCCCTGGCCCCTCCCTCAGTGCTGGGATTAGAAGTATGAGCCACCACACACGATTGTCGTCATTATTATTTTTTTTGAGATGGAGTCTTACTCTGTTGCCCAGGCTGGAGGTGCAGTGGCGCACTCCTGGGTTCAGGTGATTGATTCTCCTGCCTCATCTTGTTGAGTAGCTGGGATTACAGACACGTGCTACCACGTCCAGCTAATATTTGTATTTTTAGTAGATAGTAGAGATGGGGTTTTGCTTTGTTGGCCAGGCTGGTCTGGAACTCCTGACCTCAAGTGATTGAGCCACCATGGCCTCCCAGAGTGTTGGAATTACATGTGTGAGCCACCACGCCCAGTCAAAAAAATTTTTTTTTTTTTTTTAAGATAGGGTCTCACTCTTGCCCAGGCTGGAGTGTGGTATTGCAGTTATAGTTCACTGCGGCCTCTACTTCCAGGGCACAGGTGATCCTCCCATTGCACCCTCCTGAGTAGCTAGGACTACAGTCATATGCTACCACCTCCAGCTGATATATCTTTATATATATGTGTATATGTGTGTGTGTGTGTGTGTGTGTGTGTGTGTGTGTGTGTGTGTGTGTATGTGTATACATACATATATATGTATATGTTTGATTGTAAAACTATTGTATAAATAATGGCCTGTGATGTTTATTGAGTGTCTGCTACAGTCAGGCCCTCAGCCAGATGTGCTCTTTATGTTTGTTATTTCATCCTTCAATTAAGTGGGACAGATGATGTGGCAGAGCTGCAGGGCAGCGAGGAATGGACCGCAAGACCCATGGCTGGGTGTTTGGAGGCATCAGAACCTCTGCCAGGTGTTGCCTCCTCAGGACACGGCCCCCCTATATTTATGTATAGGATAAGCAAAAAAGACGTGTACAAGGATCTTTGAATCTTTGATAGTCTTGCTCTGTCATCCAGGCAGGAGTGCAGTGGCAAGATCTTGGCTCATTACAACCTTTGCCTCCCTGGCTCGAGCGTGCCTCCCACCTCAGCTTCCTGAGTAGCTGGGACTATAGGCGCATGCCACCACACCCAGTTATTTTTTGTATTTGTATGTATGTGGGTGCATGTGTGTAGACGTGCCATGTTACCCAGGCTAGACTGTTCTTGAACTCTTAAATCACAGGCCTGAGCCGCCACAGCCTTTGAATCTTATTCCTTAGGAAGAAAAACCTGATTTACTTCCACAATGCATTCGTTCAGGACAAAGATAAGAATTAGAATATAGAGCTAATGTGAGGCCGGGTGCGGTGGCTCACACCTGTTAATCCTAGCACTTTGGGAGGCCGAGGTGGGTGGATCACCTGAGGTCAGGAGTTCAAGACCAGCCTGGTCATCATGGTGAAACCCCATCTTTAAAACAAAACAAAACGAAACAAGAATATAGAGCTAATGGAATGCATTAGATACTTCTTAGGAGCTACTGAACATGAAGCTGTGAAATTTTTCTAGTGATAATTCTTCTATTTTTTTCTTTTTTGAAGGTACATCAGGATAGTGAGGTTTTCTTGTTTTTTTTTTGTTTGTTTTTTGTTTTTTTCCTTTTTTTTTTTGAGACAGAGTTTTGCTCTTGTTACCCAGGCTGGAGTGCAATGGCGCGGTCTCGGCTCACCGCAACCTCCGCCTCCTGGGTTCAAGCAGTTCTCCTGCCTCAGCCTCCCGAGTAGCTGGGACTACAGGCACGTGCCACCACGCCCAGCTAATTTTTGTATTGTTAGTAGAGACGGTGTTTCACCTTGTTGACCAGGATGGTCTCGATCTCTTGACCTTGTGATCCACCCGCCTCGGCCTCCCAAAGTGCTGGGATTATAGGCGTGAGCCACTGCGCCCGGCCTTTTTTTTTTTTTTTGAGACAGAGTCTTGCTCTGTCACCCAGGCTGGAGTGCAGTGGAGTGATCTCGGCTTACTGCAGCCTCAGCCTCCTAGGTTCAAGTGATTCTCCTCCCTCAGCCTCCTGAGTAGCTGGGATTACGGACGCCTGCCACCATGCCCAGCTAATGTTTGTATTTTTAGTAGAGACCATTTTGGCCAGGCTGGTCTCAAACTCCTGACCTCAGGTAATCTGCCCTCCTCTGCCTCGAGAAGTGCTGGGATTAACGGGCATGAGCCACCACCACTGCCCATAGTGGTAATTTTATTTTTTGAGACAGAGTTTTGCTGTTGGTGCCCAGGCTGGAGTACAACGGTGCGATCTCGAGTCAATGCAGTCTCTGCCTCAGCCTCCTGAGTAGCTGGGATTACAGGCATATACCACTATGCCTGGCTAATTTTGTATTTTCAATAGAGACGGGATTTCACCATGTTGGTCAGGCTGGTTTTAAACTCCCTACTTCAGGTGATCTGCCTGCCTCAGCCTCCCAAAGTGCTGGGATTACAGATGTGAGCCACTGTACCCAGCCTACTTTTTTTTTTTTTGGTATTTTTAGTAGAGTCAGGGTTTCACCACATTGGCCAGGCCAGTCTTGAACTCCTGATCTCAGGTGATCCACCCACCTTGGCTTCCCAAAGTGCTAGGATTACAGGCGTGAACCACTGCGCCTGGACCATCGTGGCAATTTTTTTTTTTTTTTTTTTTTTTTAAAGACAGTGTCGCTCTTTCGCCAGGCGCTAGGCTGGAGTGCAGTGGAACGATCTCAGCTCACTGCAGTCTCCGCCTCCCGGCTTCAAGCAATTCTTTTGCCTCAGCCTCCTCAGTACCTGGGACTACAGGCGTGCGCCACCGTGCCCAGCTAATTTTTGTGTTTTAGTAAAGATGGGGTTTCACTATGTTGGCCAGAATGGTCTTGATCTCTTGACCTCGTGATCTGCCCACCTCGGCCTCCCCAAGTGCTGGGATTGCAGGCACGAGCCACCGTGCCTGGCCTCATAGTGACAATTAACTTCATTCTTGTGAAGCAAATTGGTATAAATGTTTCTAGAGTAAAACCTACATTTGTGGAAAACTTTTTATTTATTTTTTCTCTTTTTTTAAAGGAGACAGGGTCTCTTGCTTTGTCACCCAGAATCGGATATAGTGGCGCAATCATAGCTCACTGCAGCCTTGACCTCCTGGGCTCAAACAGTCCTCCCACCTCAGCCTCCTGAGTTGCTGGGACCATAAGCATATTGCCACCATGTCTGGCTAATTTTTAAAAGATTTTTTGTAGATACGGGGTTTCACTATGTTGTCCGGGGCTGGTTTTGAACTTCTGACCTCAAGCTCTTCAGTTGCCTCAGGCTCCCAAAGTGCCAGGATTACAGGCATGAGCCTCTGAGCCCGGCCAAGAAGTAGTTCTTAAAGATGAAAATAATGGGTATTTTTCTCATTTTCAGTGGTTCCTTAAGAGGGTTGACTCACCACCTCCCAACAGTATTTGGCAGTGTCTGTTAACGGCATGGTTGGTTGTAGGGTGGTAGGGTGCTGTCAACACCTGTTGGGTGAAGACCAGAGATGCTACTAAACACCCTATCATGCGCAGAATAGCCCTCCTCAAATAAGAATTACCCAGCCCAGAGGGCAGTTGTGCTGAGGTTGAGAAATCCTAATTGAGATTTTTCCAATGTGTTTATCCTCCTCCCAACATATTTACTTAGCTTCCTTTAGCAGAAGTATTAAAAGCTTGAATTTTCTTTCTTTTCTTTTTTTTTTTTTTTTGATGGAGTTTCACTCTGTTGCCCAGGCTGGAGTGCAATGGTGCAGTCTCGGTTCACTGCAACCTCCACCTCCTGGGTTCAAGCAATTCTCCTGCCTCTGCCTTCTGGTTAGCTAGGACTACAGACGCCCGCCACCATGCCTAGCTATTTTTTATATTTTTAGTAGAGACAGCGTTTCACGGTCTTGGCCAGGCTAGTGTGGAACTCCTGACCTCAAGTGATCTGCCTACCTTGCCCTCCCTAAGTATTGGGATTACAGGCGTGAGTCACTGCCCTCAGCGAAAAGCTTGAATTTTCTTTGTCATGTTATACATATGACATGGTATCAAGAAGAATGGTTGTGAACATCCCTGTAGACGTGAATTTGCAGTAAGTACATGCTTTTAGATGGCATCATAGGCTACTGCACACAGTTTTCATTTCACACTGTCTGGCTGCTCACCGCAGCGTGGAAGTAGCAGTGGCCACATGGCCACTCTGCAGTGGACACTGCTTGCTTTCTATGCAGTGTCTGGTTGAGGCGTCCAGCAGCCTTGTGGTATAGTTCGTGTTGTTAAGTCTGTTGTACAGATTAGACCCCTCAGTCTAAATGAGAGTGAGTTATCCAAAGTTAATCACCTACTAAGGGACAAAAAGACGATTTCCTCCTCCTGGATCCTAAACTCTTTGCTATTGCTTTTTTTTGGAGATGTAGTCTCACTCTGTCACCCAGTCTGGACTGTAGTGGCACAATCTTGGCTCACTGCAGCTTCTGCCTCACAGGTGTAAGTGATTCTCCTGCCTCCCAGGTGTAAATGATTCTCCTGCCTCAGCCTTCTGAGTAGCTGGGACTACAGGTGTCTGCCACTGCACCTGGCTAATTTTTGCATTTTTGTAGGGATGGAGTTTTGCCATGTTAGCCAGGTTGGTCTTGAACTCCTGACCTTAGGTGATCCACCCATCTCAGCCTCCTAAAGTGCTGGGATTACAGATGTGAGCCATTGCTCCTGGCCTACCATTGCATTTTTAAGCACCTTATGGAAATTGCTTCTTTCACTAGCTACCCCACTCCCTTGAGTACTCAAAACGTGGCCAAAGACCTGGCCAGTTAGAGAGATGCTGACATCCCAGGTGAAGGCAATTCCGGGATATCACACACAAGAAGTTGGCCTTTCTGCTGCAGGAGTGAGTGGAGCCAGATAGAATTGTTGATTGCTTTGAGGAGAAAGTGTTTTGAAAGTTGCTTTTTATATTTTAGGCTGTAACAGAAGACAAGTACGAAATACTGCAATCCGTCGACGATGCTGCAATTCTGATAAAAAATACAAAAGAGCCTCCGTTGTCACTGACCATCCACCTGACATCCCCTGTTGTCAGAGAAGAAATGGAGAAAGTGTTAGCTGGAGGTAGGGAGGCCAAGACAGGCCGGCAGGACTTTGAAAACGTGGTGTTCCCTTACTATTCAAATGTGCTATTCAGTTTTAGACTGCTTTGGTAAAAGGCTACGGTGTAGATTGACCACCTTTACTCTGAGATCACATCTCCCGTTGGCTTTGAGTACTTGGGAGTTTGACAAAACGGTCACACTAAAAGTGAGTAGCACTTTTCAGAGGGGACTGCACCATTTTCCTTTATCTTCATCCTTGAATGTTTTCAAATGTGAATGTGGAAGTTGTTTTTTCATGAAGCCATTCTTTGGCTGTGAAGAAGTGTGTCGCTGGTGATTTTCTGGTTTTAAAAGTGACTAGAGACAAGCAGATGGTTTCTGCATGAGCATCAGGTTGGAATTTACCAACAACCTGTGTTGCAGCTGAGCTCAGGGCCTCTTCGTTTTTTCTCTGCCGTGGCTCTTATCGTCTAAAGTGACAGAAGCACAAAGAGCTAATACAGAGTTTTGGATAAAGTTTTAAACAGTTGTCCGTTTTTCAAACCACATCATGGGACCTTGCACTAATAATGTGCTCGCAGTCCATGGCCCGCCCCTTGTGTGCCTCTCTTCAGGCCTTATCCAAATCCCTGGCATGCAGATGGCAGAGAAATCAAACGCCCAGCTTGGCCGCAGCATAGGCTGCTGTAGTGCCCTTGTTGCTGTTTACCTTTGGTTCTCATAGCTGATTCCGACTACCAAAGCCCTTCTAGTTGATCAACGTAGGGACGCTGGACCTTTGACCAACAGGACACTCTCTGTCAAGGGCTGGGGCTAGGGCAGTCCCGCCTGGTGGGCGGAGTTGGTCCCCTTTGCTGTAGATGCCCTGGGTTGGCTATTGTGGAATGCAGAGAGGGAGTTCATTTCCTCTCCCCCGACCTTTTTAATTTTTTTCCTATTGAACATTTTAGCATAGCTAATTTATTGGGAGAACATGGGGAGGAGGCAAGGGAAGAGAATTAGAAGATAGGCTCCACCTATCTCTCCCCTCCCTCATGAGATTATTCCTTTTAGAATAACTCCCCACTTTTGTTTTTGTGTTTGTTTTATTTTTTTCTTTTTTCTTTTTCTTTTTTATTTTTGGAGGGGGCCTCCAATTTTTACTATTTCCTCACAGGGCAGAGTTCAATGCGCTCTAGTTTCTCCTTCCCTGGTCCAGGGTGGAGATGAATTCAGCTTCTGGGAAACTCAGCTGCCCTTTAGAAAGCTGCCACATCCCCTTTCCACCTGACAGAAACCCCTTGGTCAAACTGTGCCTTGTCTTCTTATTCCATCCATGAATAGAAACGCTATCAGTCAACGACCCCCCGGACGTTCTGGACAGGCAGAAATGCCTTGCTGCCCTGGCGTCCCTCCGACACGCCAAGTGGTTCCAGGTTTGCATTTTGTTCTTCTATTTGTCTTTTGGTAGAGAATTCCTAAGTTTTAACTTGGCTAACTGTCACCATAAAGATTCCTTAACATTGACGATAGCTGTGCCGAACTTAGCACCTGCGGCTGTGCAGGTCCTAAAGGAGTGCACCTCAACAAATTCGACCCCAAAAGAGGCTGAGAGCGAGTCGGTGGGCTGCTGCTGCTGCTGCTTTGTGTTAAGAGTAACACCCTTGTACACGTGGTGAGATCCGGCTGGCCACACTCTTGGTGGTCGCCAGTATTGACTGTTTACCCTTGGCAAAGCAGCACCGTGACTCTTGTGGTGTTCATGTTGACTTTTGTTCCAGGCAGTGCCTCAGACTGAAGAGCCTGTGCTTTCTTCCCCTAGGCCAGAGCCAATGGGCTGAAGTCGTGTGTCATTGTGATCCGGGTCCTGAGGGACCTGTGCACTCGTGTGCCCACCTGGGGTCCCCTCCGAGGCTGGGTAAGGCATATTGCTATGGCTACTAGGGATGGTGTGTGCAGAGACTCTGATATCCCAGAACACTTGATGGTCACGGGGCAGGAGTGGCCCCTTCACGTGTGTCTGGTGTGTACCCTACAGAGCTGCCTGTGGAGCACTGAAGGGTACACACCAGACACACAGGAAGGGTGTATAAACTCCTGCACTCCACACCTGGGGTTTGGGTTGGGGCAGTGTGGGTGGAGGCTCAATCTCAGGAGGCAGCTGGCCAGGAGGTTGGAATGATCACTCTGGAAAGGTTTGCAGGTGCTCTTGCACAGGGCCACTTCTGGCCAGCTCCACCCCCCGCCACGCTTTTTTTTTTTTTTTTTTTTTTAAAGCATACAGGTGGGGTGTTTTTTATATTTGTAAATGGTTAGGTTTTAAGTAAGAGGGACTACATTATAGCCTCAGCTTGGTCTCTGAGCACACACAGCCTGAACGGTGTCATGTCTGGTCCTTGAAGGCCCCTGCCCTAGGTGCCATGGCTCATGCTTAGCCCCAAGGCTTTGACTTTACCCAGCTGGATAGCTGTGAGTTGCGTGTGTACCCCCATCCATTCATGCAGTGACAGCTCTCTAGTGATGGCCTGCCCCATCCTGTAGACTCTCAGCTCACTGTTACTCTTCCCTTTCAGCCTCTCGAGCTCCTGTGTGAGAAATCCATTGGCACGGCCAACAGACCGATGGGTGCTGGCGAGGCCTTGCGGAGAGTGCTGGAGTGCCTGGCGTCGGGCATCGTGATGCCAGGTTGGGGACCTTGTGCCTTGCAGGTTGCAGGGAAAGGACAGGGTTCCAGGCCGCCTCTTGGCGGGTACACTGACTGTGTTAGGGCAGCAGCATCCCCGTGTCCATTCCCTAGAGCCGAAGCATGTGACTACCCTCTGGCACCATCATATCCAGCCCTGACCGGGTCCGCAGCTGTCATTCAGAGGGCGGATCCGGGGCAGTGGTGACCCACTCCCACGTGAATTTCTTGCTCTGAGACACTTGTGAATTATTTTTGTCAAGGGCTGGATACCGAGTGGGTCACCGAGCTCGGTGTGTTTTCCAGAGCTGGGTGTGGATGGGGCGCGGGGGGTAACACACCTAGTTCCCTCTGCCAGCACACCTCTTCCGAGATGCTAAAAGATAATCCTCTGCATATCTTCCTTGTTTCCTGCCTTCAGATGGTTCTGGCATTTATGACCCTTGTGAAAAAGAAGCCACTGATGCTATTGGGCATCTAGACAGACAGCAACGGGAAGATATCACACAGAGTGCGCAGGTATAGTCATCGCCATTGCCAACGTGCGCCCTTACCCAGTCTGTAATCACTGGCTTCCAGTTCCATTACTGGGTATTCCCAGGGTAGCCCCTGGACTCATAGGCTCAGGTTGGGGACTGAAGGCAAAGGGATTGTGTCTGATACAGGGCGCCCCAATCTGGGCTGCTTCTTTCCCCTGGTGCCATGCGTGGTTGTCATCTGCCCCCTCCCTTGGCCTGCTTGAGTGCCATTTTCGGACACCGAGTGGTGCTGGGAGATGTGTTTGCTGTGCGGACTGCTCTGGGGACCTTCCCCTGCAGGCCACTACATGGCTCCGTGTGGCAACCAGTCCCCAGGTTGGGGTCTCCTGTATTCCTCTGGAAGGGGGATGGTCACAGGCTGGCCTTCCCCCACAGCAAGGCTGGGCTTGAGCAGTCAGGCTCTCCCCTGGCTCTTGGGGAACCCCATGCTGTTGTAGGGGAGACCGTTAGCAGCCCTTCAGCTCCACCCCTCCTCAAAAGGCAGTAGTGAGCGCACACTCCGTGGCCAGGAGCACAGGGCAGCTGAGTCAGAGCCTCTTCCCCTTCTCCAGCACGCACTGCGGCTTGCTGCCTTCGGCCAGCTCCATAAAGTCCTGGGCATGGACCCTCTGCCTTCCAAGATGCCCAAGAAACCAAAGAATGAAAACCCAGTGGACTACACCGGTAAGCTCGTGGCGGTTGCCTGATGGCTGGGGCTCCAGGAAGAGTGGCCACCTGCATCCCTCAGCTATGCCCTGCTCTCTCCTTGCAGTTCAGATCCCACCTAGCACCACCTATGCCATTACGCCCATGAAACGCCCAATGGAGGAGGACGGGGAGGAGAAGTCTCCCAGCAAAAAGAAGAAGAAGATTCAGAAGAAAGGTACAGGCCGGGCGCGGTGGCTCACGCCTGTAATCCCAGCACTTTGGGAGGCCGAGGCGGGAGAATCGCTTGAGCTCGGGAGTTTGAGCCCAGCCTGGACAACATGGCGAAACCCCGTCTCTACGAAAAATACAAAAATTAGCCGGGTGTGGTGGCGTACCTGTAGTGCCATTGGGAGGCTGAGATGGGAGGATGACTTGAGCCTGGGAAGCGGAGGTTGCGGTGAGCCAATCTGGTGCCACTGCACTCCATCCTGGGCAACAGCAAGAATTGCTTAAAATCAGTGTTGAAAAATTATAAAAGCTAAATAAATTTAAAAAACAGAACAGAAGGCGCACACCTCTGGTAGTGCTTCTGCTTTCTCCATCTGGTCCTGTGAAGGCTCACCCTGCAGCTGTGGGGCGCCTGCTTTTTCGTTGTTTTTCTCAGTTATGATTTCTAAGTTCTTTTAGCAATGATAAGCATGATGGGGATAAGGAAGATGAGTAGGATGGTGGTGCCACAGCTGGAGGACCCAGGAGAGGTGCAAGCTGGGCTCAGTGTGCCTTGCTGCCCCACCCACTGTGTTACCCTACAGAGGCAGCCCCGGGGGTTAGGATTGACAGAGCTGTCTCTCGTGGAGACCTGCTATCATGCTCATCAGAGCCACCTTACTATTCTCTCTGTAGAGGAGAAGGCAGAGGCCCCCCAAGCTATGAACGCCCTGATGCGGTTGAATCAGCTGAAGCCAGGGCTGCAGTACAAGCTGGTGTCCCAGACCGGGCCTGTCCATGCCCCCATCTTTACCATGTCTGTGGAGGTTGATGGCAATTCATTTGAGGCCTCTGGGCCCTCCAAAAAGACAGCCAAGCTGCACGTGGCTGTTAAGGTGCGTATGGCCAGCATCACCGTCTTCTAGGAGCAGAACCATGGTATTTGTTTTGGGCCCCTTCTGAGCCATTGTCTCTCAGGGAGGGCATGTAGATCCTAAAAAACAAATGTTTAGATGGGGGTGTGTATTTGCCAAGTCACATGTGGCAGGAACACCTTCTGCACTGTGGCTGGCGGGCAGAGGGGTGCCCAAACGTAGTTGGGCATTATGGCCTCCTGGGGGCAGGAGCTGAAAGGAAAAAGCCCTCCAGATGGCTTGCCAGGTGCCTGTTGGGCATAGAGAGGCCCTGTGTGCATGGTTTCCAGGCTGAGCCCTTCTTGATGGGGACCTTCGGGGTCTGGCCACCTCTGCAGGTGTTACAGGACATGGGTTTACCGACGGGTGCCGAAGGCAGGGACTCGAGCAAGGGGGAGGACTCAGCCGAGGAGACTGAGGCGAAGCCAGCAGTGGTGGCCCCTGCCCCAGTGGTAGAAGCTGTCTCAACCCCCAGCGCTGCCTTTCCCTCAGATGCCACTGCCGAGGTGAGCACATGGTGGGCGCTGGGAGTGACTGCCAGGACAGAGCAGGCAGCCCTGTGTCCCATCAGCAAGGTGGTTACTGGTCCTTGTTAATTTCCCCCAAAAAGCCACTCTTTGAGGCCAGGAGCCCACAGTGCTGTCCTCTGAACCATGTTTTGGGAAGGCCTGTGGATGTTTCCCAGCATCCTAGGCTATTCCAGGGTGGCCCTGGGTTGAGAACTTGCTGTTGAGAGGAAAGGCATGGGCAGGGGGTGCATTGCTGGGGCTGGTCGGAAGTCCTCACTAGAGTCAGTGGAGACTCTGGCAAGGGCTGGCAGGGTACAAGGAGCAGAGGCTCTGCCTTGGTGCCGCCACTCCTCCTGTGTAGCTGGAAAGCCCATAGCTGAGTTTGTTGGTTTTCTTTTCTGTTTTCCCTGAGAACGTAAAACAGCAGGGGCCGATCCTGACAAAGCACGGCAAGAACCCAGTCATGGAGCTGAATGAGAAGAGGCGTGGGCTCAAGTACGAGCTTATCTCCGAGACCGGGGGCAGCCATGACAAGCGCTTCGTCATGGAGGTGCGCGACCTGGAGCTGCCCGCTGGGGTGATCCCCGTGGGGAGGCCTAGGGTCCCCCTGCCCCTGGAGGGAGGCACTGGGTCACCTCCCGTCTGCACTTTGCAGGTTGAAGTTGATGGACAGAAGTTCCAAGGTGCTGGTTCGAACAAAAAGGTGGCAAAGGCCTATGCTGCCCTTGCTGCCCTAGAAAAGCTTTTCCCTGACACCCCTCTCGCCCTTGATGCCAATAAAAAGAAGAGAGCCCCGGTACCTGTCAGAGGGGGGCCGAAGTTTGCTGCTAAGGTGAGCAGTGGCCCTTGAACCTCCTAGCCTTGGGCATAGGTTCTCCTGCAACCTGATCATGAAGGGACTGTCTCTTCCCTGTGTTCTCTCCTCTTAGCCACATAATCCTGGCTTTGGCATGGGAGGCCCCATGCACAATGAAGTGCCCCCACCCCCCAACCTTCGAGGTCGGGGAAGAGGCGGAAACATCCGGGGGCGAGGGCGAGGGAGAGGATTTGGTGGCGCCAACCATGGAGGCTACATGAATGCTGGTAAGGGCCCTGGTACTGCACTGACCGGCGTTCGCCCACATGCATGCTCTGGGAATAAGCCTGTGGTGCTCCTGGGGTGGGCCTGAGACACCACTGGTCCCCGGTAACCCTGTCTGTCTCCTTCCAGGCGCTGGGTATGGAAGCTACGGGTACGGAGGCAACTCGGCAACGGCGGGCTACAGTAAGTGTGCGTTTCTCTCTGTCTGATGTGGGAAGCAGCTGCAGTGTAGCTTCTGGGCCTGAGTTAGCACAGGGCGGCTAGAGCAGCCTCATGGAGGCTTTAGGGGGGCACACAACCTTTTTGCGGTGATTAGGTCAGATGGCCCTTGAGCCCCCCGTCCCACAGTGGAATTGATTCTGTGTTAACACACAAACTCGTGTGACTGCAAAGTTCCTTAAAAGTTAGCATTTTAAATTTCTCTGCTTTAAGCCATGCGAAGCACCAATCTTGTGAATATGCTTTTCCGGCCAGTGCACAGCTCTTGTCTTGAGAAGGAGCCTTCATTGGGGGGTTACAGGAGCAGAGAAATCTAAAACATGAATTTCAAATGTGGCGCTCTGTGCCCTTTTTCAAAAGAATTCTAATTTCTTCTCTCTGCTCTGTCTCCCCCTTTTGTAGGTGACTTTTTCACAGACTGCTACGGCTATCATGATTTTGGGTCTTCCTAGAGCGTCTAAAAGTATTGCACACAAAATCAACTTTTTACTCCAATTTCCTCCAACTCCAAAACCCAAAGTGTCCGTGCTGTGTCCCTGTGCTTCACTGGGTTTCTCAACCGTGGCTTTTCACCGCAGCTTGTCTGAAACTCTTAGCCTGCAGAATTTAAGACAATGGCAGTTTTTATCGTGATTTGCCTTTGAACTTGGTCCTATTGAAGTTCACAATAAGTGGAAAACAATTTTTTCAGAGAATGTATTTTTGTGCAGAATTGCACAGAATTCTAGAGACAGCGTTGTTCGGCATCAAGGCAAAAGCCCACCTTTGCTTTTTATGGAAAGCATTACTTTATTTAAAGAGACAGACAATGACGCATTTTAATCTACCTTTGTCTTAATTTACAGCAGGTTTTGTATGAATTTTTAATCTTTTAACAAACTCCCAAATCTGGTTGATGCCTTTGACAGTGATGAAAATGATTTCACCACATCTGAATCCAGAGAAACCGGCTTTTTTTCTTATTTCTTATGAGCATGTTAAAACGTTGGGAACATATGGGGAATTGTATATTGCGCTGAGTTAACTTCTCCCGCCTCTTGTAATGTCCTGGTGGGTTCTTGTTTGGGAATGCAATATTTTGTGGCTGGTTTAGCTAGAGAGTGAACTCTCAAAGGTATCAAAACTGTGCTTCCATTATTAGTTCAAGAAACAGACAGGCTTTAAGGGGTAGATGACGTGAAATTTTGCAAGTCCAATTACAGCCGCAGATGCTTGGGATTCTGGATTTTTTTTTGTTTTTAGTTTAATGGGACTTTAAAAGTAATCAAGGAGAAAGAACCGTGATGTTCCCTGCTTCTCCAGTAAAGGGCTGGCTTTTGCTTGGGCAGAGCTGGTGCTGCTGGGTCCGAAGCTGCCACAGACTCCAAAGGCATAGAAGTTTCTGTCTTTGCAAACACACATGGAGTCATTGACTGAGGCCCCTGTTTTCAGGCAGGTGCCCTCCTTGGAAACTGGTTTTGGCTCTGATCAGCGATTCTTTTTGCAGCAAAGCCTGCCTCTGTGTTGACTTGCAAGATTTTGCGTTTATTCGGGCAAAAATTGGTCAAAATGGTTACTACGTGATTTGTTCCCAGAGGTTTGAAACATTCAGTGAAACTTTTTAAAACTTTGATTGCATGGTGTATTTTTTTTTAGAAAGTTATTGTTTGAGAATAATGTCTTTTTTATACCAGGAAATAGTTATCCTGAATGACATTGAAAACTCCCCTCCCCTTTATTTTTTTTTAATCAATACATGTGAAAGTAACAAGCCCTCGGCCCTTGCGTCTTCATTCATTCCCGGCTTCAGGCGGGGCGAGGTGGTGTGCTCAGTGCAGGACACTGGGGAAGCTGGGACTGTGGGCTGTGGGGGTACAAGTCCTGGTGGGGGGTTTCTGAAGATCCCATCCTCTCAGTCTCCTCGCTGAGCTGCCGCATGTTCGCTTTCTGGCATTGTGGGACACGTCCTCCCCCTTGGTGTCTTGGCTTTCTGATGAGGGGTGAGGGAGGCCGCCTGCCTGTAGAACACAAACTGGCCAGGCACGGTGGCTCACACCTGTAATCCCAGCACTTTGGGAGGCCGAGGCAGGCGGATCACAAGGTAAGGAGTTCAAGACCAGCCTCCAACCAGGTGAAACGCCTCTACTAAAATACAAAAATTAGCCGGGCATGGTGGCTTGTGCCTGTGATCTTAGCTACTTAGGAGGCTGAGGCAGGAGAATCTTGAACCTGGGAGACAGAGGTTAAAATGAGCCAAGATTGGGCCACTGCACTCCAGCCTGTGCAACAGAGTGAGACTCGGTCTCAAAAAAAAAAAGACCAAAGGTTGCAGATAGTTCTGTCCACATTGTCATGCAGGCAGCCCACCACACCAGTGTGGGGCACACATCTCCCATCGGTGGAGGCATATGAGGACTCCCAGTTACCCCACCCAGGAGTCAGTGGATCCTTGGTGTTCTCAATCTGGGAAGAAAGGACAGGCTGTGTGGGAGCCTCCCCTTCCCTCCCACCTAACCTGGACCCAGCGGTCCTGGTACCCTGCTGGCTGAGCAAAGGTGGCTGCATTCACAAACCAGCTCTGAGAGCCCAGGAGCTCAGGTGCACCTGCTGAGTGCTTGGGTATTGCCCAGCTGGGCTGGAGAGCCACACCATGGCCTGGCCTCCAGCCTCACCCACCCTCTGAGCCTTCCCACACCCGCTGTGGAGACCCCCTGTGTGGGGCTCCCTTGCAAGGCTTGGGATGCAGCATTTCCTCAGCCGGTGCCATCCCCTTTGCTCCACCTGAGCCTCTGGAGGGGCCGTGTATTGACAGACCTACAGACCAGAAGTGGAGTCTTGCTGCTACATTTTCAGCTTGTGGCTGAGAATGGTGGCCGCACTGCATGCTCTCAGCCCTGCCGCTCAGTCCCATCTGTGCCTAGCAGCTGTGCTGAGGACAAGAAAGGGGCCTCAGGGGTCACCAGGGCTGTAGGTCTAGGCCTCACTCAGCTCTCCTGGCCCCAGCCATGGCCAGTCTCTTCCCGCCCCGAACACATAGACACTACCTTCCTCCCTGCCAGGCTGGGGCTCGCTGACATCTGGAGACATAATGCTTGCACGAGTATCACAAGGGAGGTGCCTACACCATTGATTGAGTCTCGATTTGTCTTCCAAGAACCAAACCAGCTCAGACCAGTTGGTCTTCCCACGATGATGACGGTCCAGGGGCCTCTTTAAACGGCATCTCCTGGGGGCCTCCAGGCCTGTGCCTATGGAGCCTGTTCCTAGCACAGCAGGGAGGAGGGGGGTGGCCACTGCTTCTCTGGGGCTTTGCTTTTTCTGTCACCATTGGGGACCTCTGGGTAGCCGTCAGCTACCCGTGAATGTCGTCTCACGCTCGGAGTCCATCTCATTGTAATGTTGACGTCCCCTGCAAAAGTTGCTGGCGCGTGCTGCTTGGCAAAGCCCCATTGTTGTCATCAGTCGCTGGGTGAGTGGAGCTGAAGGCTGGGCCGGCCCGAACAGCTGCACTAAGGACGGGAGTCACTGCTTGCCATCCTCTTCCTGCTGCCTCTGACCCAGGCTTGAGGGTCAGCCTTCAGGGCCCATGGCTGTCACCTGCCCTTCCCCTCCCTTCCCCCTTCCCTTTCCCATCCTCCGCCTGACCCACTGCCTCCCTGTTTAGGTCAGTTCTACAGCAACGGAGGGCATTCTGGGAATGCTGGTGGCGGTGGCGGCGGGGGCGGTGGTGGCTCCTCCGGCTACGGCTCCTACTACCAAGGTGACAACTACAACTCACCAGTGCCCCCAAAACACGTTGGGAAGAAGCAGCCGCACGGGGGCCAGCAGAAGCCCTCCTACGGCTCAGGCTACCAGTCCCACCAGGGCCAGCAGCAGTCCTACAGCCAGAGCCCCTACAGCAACTATGGCCCTCCGCAGGGCAAGCAGAAGGGCTATACCCATGGACCAGGCAGCTGCTCCTACCCGAACTCCTACAGCTCTCCCGGGGGCGGGGGATCGGACTACAGCTACGAGAGCAAATTCAGTGAGTTGGCTTCCAGAGCCCCTCGGCCAGGCTGGGATCCAGGCCCCAGCAGGGCAGCCCACGGAGTGGCGGAAGCTTGGCGCTGCCCGGACCTCTGGCCGAGTTACTAGGCAGAGGACAAGTGGTGGTGGCTGCGGGTGGGTGCTAGGAAGATGGGGCGCGGGGCCCCGTGGTGCCGTCTCTGCCCCTCCCTCTGGTGTTCTCCGAAGGCAGAGTTAGCTGAGGCCTCTGTGCCGAGGCCCTGGCTGTGGATGAGGCCTTGAGGTGATCTGGGACTGGCTTTAGAGAGTTTTGCATCCAGCCCCTGAAAGAGCCTGACCTCTCTGCTACCGCCTGTCCCTCTTCCTCATGCGCAGACCCAGCAGGCCAAGGCTGCACCAGTGGCTTGGTGGGGCTGAGTAGGTGTGTCCTTGGGACACAGCAGCTATCAGCAGCAGGCTGGGGAGTTGGCAGAGGCTGCGCTGGGCACGTGGGTCAGAAGGCGGTGCTGTGTTTCTGATGCTGCTGGCTGAGAAGAGGTGGCCGCTGGAGTTTTGTGTGCTTCCTCGGCTGCTGCTGGGAAGCTTGGGCTGCAGGAGCAGATGGGAACACCATCCAGAGCAGGGCTTTGGAGCTTGGTGACCAGACCAGCCCAGCCCAGGGCCAAGTGACCCTGCAGGGCTCCAGCTGATGCCTAGCACTTGTCTGTTGGGCTTATGTGTGACATTGAAGCAGGCACGGAACAGGATAGAGGCCCAGGGTCTGAGCTAGGGGCCAGCTGCATCCAAGGTGCACCACAGGGCCCCTGGGCCACCCCACTCATGTCTTTCTTGGGGCCCCTTAACCACCCCTGTCTTCTCTCCCCCAGACTACAGTGGTAGTGGAGGCCGAAGCGGCGGGAACAGCTACGGCTCAGGCGGGGCGTCCTACAATCCAGGGTCACACGGGGGCTACGGCGGAGGTTCTGGGGGCGGCTCCTCATACCAAGGCAAACAAGGTGGGCTTGGAGCCCCGGGTGGCACAGCATGGGGGGCCCGGCTGCTGCAGTGAAGCGGGATGTGGACCTGGTGGGAGCTGACAGCAGCACAGGCAGGGCTGCGGTGGCAGGTGGGCTCTGTGAGAACATGCACTCGGGTGCACTGGCAGCTGCTAAGGCTTTTGGGAGCGGCCAGTGAGCCAGCAGTGTTCCCACTCTTAACCCCTGGTACTTGCATGAAATATGGGTGACACCGAGGCCAAATAGCTGTTCCCCCTGGTTCTGGCCAGTAGCTCAGCCGTGGGCTCAGGTAGCTTTCCCCAGAAATGAAGGTCACAGTGGTCCCACCTCTCAAGAGTCTTGGTGCCGGCCTGATGCAGTGATGTGTGGCAGGCAGGCAGAGCCGCACAGGAGCCCACATGTCTTGCCCATCTGCATCCTGGCTGAGGTTTGAGAGTGGGCTGCTTCCCTGAGCCCCGCTGGCTGGGCCCCTCGGCTCTAACTCAACACTCTCTCTCCTAGGAGGCTACTCACAGTCCAACTACAACTCCCCCGGGTCTGGCCAGAACTACAGTGGCCCTCCCAGCTCCTACCAGTCCTCACAAGGCGGCTATGGCAGAAACGCAGACCACAGCATGAACTACCAATACAGATAAGCCCCCGAGGGGCGGAGATTTCTACCTTCTGCACTTACTCCCCATTGGAAGATCGAGTTTTATGCATCACAGTTAACATGTCAGCTGGCCCTCCAGGCTCCTTCCCCCAACCCGTCCGCGTTGCTGTGTCGTGAGGTGCAGCGGGTCACCCTGTGGCCCGTCCTGTGACCCATATTTAGCCGTGTTTGGGACTCCGTGTCTTCAATGGTTTGTTAGTTGCCATTACAACTTTGTCTGGGTAGAGTTTTTGAGTTCTTGCAGTTCAGTATCCCTCTGTCTATTCACACTTGGTGTTAGTGGTAACTCAGTTTGTCTTTAAATAGTTAAGGAAGGGATACGTCATCTGTTAATGCTTTTGTGAAGTGAGTTAAACGAGCTTTCTGTATTTTAATGCTTTAGTGTTTCAGTTTTATAAGTGAAGATTTTATTTTAAAAACCAGTGGGAAAGAGAGGGGGGATTTCTTTTTATGTCTGGGTCATTCAGGCAGTACATCTGAATTAAGCTGAATGTAGACAAATAAAGAAAAACAAAACTGCGCCCGTCTTAGGCCTGGGTGTCTGACCCACCAGCAGTGCGATGGGCAGGTTCCCCTGCTCTGTTCCCACTCTTGGGAAAGCAAGGTGGGCCATCATGATGGTCCCTGGTCCCTAGAGAGGGTCCAGTTCCAGGCTTATAGACGCTTTACTCATGCTCAGCAAAGGCCAGTTCCTGGTCTCCTGGGCTGCGTAGACCCAGTGTCCCACCAGGCTCCAGGCTCCCACCATCTACAGAGGGGCTTACAGTGCCGATTCTTAGGGAACCCGTGACAAAATAGGCAGGCTTTTTCTGCTCCCTGATTCTGGTGTAGTTGTAAGTACACCAGTCCTCTGTAGGGACAGGCCTGTGGTGGAACACATAATCCATTTAGAACAGAATGGGCAGGTGAGGCCTGGGTAGCCGCAGCCACGGACTCCCTACTAGCTGGAGGGAGCTTCGTGTCTGTGCTGCAGCTTCAGCCTGCTCGTCGTCTGGAGGCTCACAGAGTGGGGAGTTGGGGTTCTCACACCAGCAGATTTCCCTACAGCGTGATTCTCCCGTCTTGAGGCAATCTCGCCTCCCAGGGGAAATTCTGCAGTGTTTGGAGGATGTTGTCACAGCTAGCGGGTGCTCTGGTATCTAGTGGACACAGGCTAAGGATGCTGCCAGGCATACTGTGCTCCCCAGAACAGGGACCTGCCTTACCAAAATAGCAGGTGTGCGGAGGTGGATACCAGAGCAGCCCTGCTCAGCTCTACCCAGCCTAGGGAGCGAGGAGGAATCCTGCTTTCAGGGCAGTGCTGGGATTGCCTTTCCCCAGGCTCCTTCCATGGCAGCTGTCCGGGAAGAGCTGTACTTGCTAGGCCTGGGACCACATGTCTACAGAGACCGTGCTCTGCTGGCCTGAGTCCCAGGCCTTCACCTCCTGTGCTTGGGTAACCATGGCCACTGGGAGAAGCAAGGACCATTTTTGACTCAGAATCATCCAGCTAATGTAGAAAATCAAGTGTGCTTTCAAAGGATGCAGATTTGCTTTCTTGGAGAGGTGAAAGAACGAGTTCTGTGCTAGAAAACTTTCGAGGAATTCTCGTTTGTGTTAGAGCAGAGGAGGTCCCAGATACCACGTGGCCCCTCCCAGGAAAGGCTGGGAAAAGAGGTGGCCTGAAGCACCCTGGGATCCCAGCAGCACGCACAGTTGAGGGATGAGGATGAATGATTCCCACCCTGATTTTTGATGGGATGTGTTCATGTCCCGTCTCCTCTCCTGGACATACTAAGGGATTGGGACAAGAAGAGACCCCTGTGTGATCAGCAGACGTTGTGCTTGAGGAGAGGATACCAGCCTGCAACACCCACGGAGAGGGACACTTCAGGCCCCACCTGCTAAAATGCCTCCAAACTCCAGGCGGGCACCCGAATTCTCAACACAGGCCTTTCCTTACAGTTTCCTGATGAGTGACCACCACCGCCACGTGGGTTCAAGTTTCTGAATGCAGACCCACCACAAGGGACGGATTCCACCCACCCATCCTGCTGCAGATCTGCAACACAGCAGGTGTGTGTCTGGAGAGAACAGCTCCTGAGCACAGTGCCCTTGGAGCCCTCACTCCACTTCAGGGGCCTTGTCAGTGCTGATGATGCCATCATGTCGCTGGCCTATGACAGTATCTTGGCTACGCCAGGATGCTGGATTCCAGAAGCTGTGGCTGTCACCTTGAGGGCTGACCGGCGGCCTTCCAAACCCAGGAAACCAACCTGCAGGAGGGCCTACTCATGGGCCCAGCAAAAATTTAGCTGGGCAACAGCTGGCTTGTGATGAGACACCTCGACCAATGTGCTTTGTGTGGACGGTGTCCTACATGTTTAGTGGAGACCACCAGGAGCATCCGTGAGTGGGGCAGGGGCCCACACCCTTACACAATGAATTCATAGGATGGGGTGCTTGGTGGATGGGCCATGAGGGTCCGTGACTGGGGACTGGGCCCACACCATCCCAGAGGGCTCAGGATGCCCCAGGAGGGAAAGAAGGGCAACAGACCACATGATTGGACATGTGTGGTTGGCTGGGATGATGTTGGTGGGAGGAGCAGGGCCTTGCACGGGATTGGCACTGATCCCAGGGAGGAAGTACTGGGGCTTGATGACCTAGGATGAAAGGGGGCATCTGAGCCATAACAAGGGGCACATTCAGGATTTCCGCCACCTTGAATTTAGCAGAGCCACCAGGCCCTGGTTGTCATTGGGCAGGGATGCTGTCAGCCCCAAGGGTCGCCACCTACCTGTGTGTGGCCCTCTGTCCTGGCAGGGAAATGTAGACCTCTTGTCTCAGCACCAACCTTCCTTGTGTAGTCAGCAGGGCTGGCCCTGCCCCAGGGACTCACTGCATGTTCCCGGACCTCCAGGCTTGGCCTTTGCAGCAGAGGTGGCAGCCTCTGGATTCCATCAGCAGCTGTGAGCCCCACTGTGGCTGTGCACTGCATGGCCTCAGACCGCTGGACACAATGTTGGGCAACAACTCAGCCAGCCTGATGGCAGGTCAGATGCTCGCTCTAACCCATCCCAGAATAAACGGAGACTTCACGTGTTCATTGTTTCATTCACTCAACATGCGTTCGTTCATTGAGACAGGGTCTTGCTCTGTCACCCAGGCTGAAGTACAGTAGTTGACATCATAGCTCACTGTAGTCTTGAACTCCTGAGAGCTCAAACAGTCCTGCCCCTACAGCCTCTGGGAGTAGCTGGGACTACAGGGGTGTGCCTCCATACCTGACTAATTTTCTTGTAGAGGTGCATCACGTATCCTAGTCTTGAACTTCCGGCCTTAAGGAACCCAGCCTCTGCCTCAGCCTCCCTAGTGGCTGGGGTGACAGGCAGCGCCACTGTGCTCTGCTGTCATGTTTATTACTGGGTGGTGCTTATGTGTCAGGTCTGGTGCTGGTTGCTGGGAAAGCAGTGGTGAACCTGCTTCCAACCCTCATGCTCATGGAGCTTCCCGACATGTAGAGGGCTGTGTCCCCAGCTGGACAGGGAGTGCCTGTCAAGGCTTCCCCTCAGGTGAGAAAGGTTAGGTGAGTTGGACCCAGAAGAAGTATTAGGAAGGAAGAAGGAAAGTTAGGTCAGGCAGAGGGAATAGCTTGGGCAAAAATTCAGCTGAGGGATGAGGATGCGCTTCAAGAAGGTGAAATCAGGTGGGTGGGGCATTTTGGATGCAAAATGAAGGAATGGTGGGAAGTGAGACTGGAAGTCGTTAGGATCTTGAGGGCCCCCAAGTGCAGGACCTGGCACCGGAGTTCTTGCCGCCTTTTTAAGGACAGTGGGGAGCCATGGATGGATTCTGACCTGGGAAGACCTCAGGCCAATTCAGGCTTCACAAGAGTATTTCCAGACAGGGTTTCGGTCTGCTGTGCAAGCTGGAGTGCAGTGTTGCTGTCACGGCTCCGTCGTCCTGGGTACCTAGGACTACAGGCCACACTGCCTGGTTAATGTCTCTTCTTTTTCATAGAGGCAGGGTCTTAGGTTGATGTCCAGTTCCTGGCCTCAGGCAATTGTCTCTTCAACTTCACAGTGTTGGAATTGCAGTTGTGAGCCACCGCACCTTGGGACAGTTCTGATTGCTTAGCCAAGTAGGTATGTGGGAGAGGTGAGAATGGGGCCCTAGAGATCAAAGAGGCTTGAGTTCTGGAACATCAGAGCTGAGGTTTAGAGTGATTTCTGCAGCTGAGTCCACTGGTCTTGATAAGGGAACAGCTCCTAGACTCGAGGATTAAAAACGGTATGTCCAAGAATAAGGGGATCCATCCTTCTCATACTCAGTGAGACCAGCATTCTCTCCACTGAGTAGCCAAGAAGTCCATGAACTCCCAAGTCTTGGGCCAGTGCATTTGTTTTCTCGAAAGAGTTGGTGCCTAAGGTCACCTTGATTGGCAACGGGCCATTAGGTGGGTGGCAGTGTCACAGAGGGCCAGTCCCCACACGTCTGATGAGTAAATGGAGAAATCCTCCAGGCTACCGAGAGGATCACCCGAACTCAGGGCTTGCTCCAAGGACCCCTATTTCAGCAAAACTAACTCTCCTAGAGGTTCTGTATTCCTGTCAGTGTTCAGAAGTCCGTATCCTTCCTGTGTGGGTCCCAGTACCTCAGCACCCACTCCCTAAGGCCAACAACATAGTCCCCCGTTTGGGAGCTCCCCTGAGCAGCTGTGGGCGATCCCAGAGAAGGCAAGATTAGGGATCCGATAGCCAGGTGATCTGGTCGCCTCAGCCTCCCAAAGTGCTGGTATTTCAGGCGTGAGCCACCGCGCCCAGCCAAACTTTTTTTTCTTTTTTTTTGAAACGGAGTCGAATCTCCCTCTGTCGCCAGGCTGGCGTGCAGAGGCGCGATCTCGGCTCACTGCAAGGTCTACTCCCTGGTTCAAGCGATACTCCAGCCTCAGCCTCCCGAGTACCTGGTATTACAGGGACGCGCCACCAGGCCCAGTTAATTTTTGTATTTTTAGTAGGGACGGGGTTTCACCATGTTGGCCACGATGGTCCTGACCTCGTGATCCGCCCGCCTCAGCCTCCCAAGGTGTTGGGATTGCAGGCGTGAGCCACCGCGCTCGACGACAAACTCTTCTAATTGGGCGCACTCGCAGGCCCCGGCCCCACGGAGCGCGCCACAGCGTGGAGCGCACCGCTTCTGATAGGGCTTTTGCGCAGGCTCCGCCCCCTGAGCGGCTGATTTCACTGTCTCCAGGCAACGCCAACGGCGCTGTCCGCTGTGCTGAAGCTGCACACCGTGCACCGCCTGAAGTTGCAGGTCACGGCGCCCCCAGCTCTCCTAAGGGGGCGGCGCCAACAACCTAAAGCAGGGGCCACTAAGCCTCCGCTGCGCCTGTCCCCAGTTTGCCTCTTGGGAATAGGTAGAGGCCACTTCTCTCCACAGTGAGAAAGCCCCACCGTCCCATCCAGCTCGGAGGAAAGCCTGAAGCTTCCCACGACCTCATCTGCTCCCCTCCAGCCACACTGACCTCCGCGCTGCACAGCAAACAATCCAGATACATTCCCACCTCCAGGGCTTTGCTCTTAACTGTTCCAGTGGCCTGGAATGCTCTTTCAGATTCGGAGTGACAACTCTGCCCAACTTTCAGGCCTTAACTCAAATCCCACCTTCTCAGTGAGCCCAGCCCTGACTGTCCTGTTCTACTGAACACATTGACCTCTCTCTATATG
This sequence comes from Alouatta palliata, assembly GCA_004027835.1. NCBI lineage: Eukaryota > Metazoa > Chordata > Mammalia > Primates > Atelidae > Alouatta > Alouatta palliata. The sequence continues at coordinate 36,291 of PVKV010014910.1, forward strand.
TATGTATGTATATAATTTTATTTTTATTTTTTTCGAGACAGGGTCTTCCTCTGTCGCCCAGGCTGGAGTGCAGTGATGCAATCATAGCTCCCTGACCTCCTGGGCTTAAGTGATCCTCCTGTCACAGCCTCCCAAGTAGCTGGGACTATAGGTGTGTAGCCTTGTGCCTATATAATTTTTGTATTTTTAGTAGAGATGGAGTTTTTGCCATGTTACCCAGGCTGGTCTGCAATTCCTGGGCTCATGTGAGCTACCTGCCTCAGCCTCCCAAATTGTTGGAATTACAGACGTGAGCCAGTCCATCCAGACTAGAATATATATTTTAAGTGGATGGATTAAGCCCTTTGTTGATCATTGTTGAAACTGGGTCATGGGTTACAATGTGATAACTATACAATTCTCTGTACATTTGTCTGTGTATGGAAAGTGTGTAATAATGTCAGGTGGCACAGTGATCTCCAGGAGGGGCAGAGAACCAGCACTGGGGACTACACAGCCAGTGATGATACCCCAATGCCCACCCCAAACACAACCTAGTGAAGAAGCCTCTGTCACAACGACTAAGTACAGACACTGTAGTTGATGCTACAGGGATTACTGTGGCTGGACACCAGATCTGCAACCACCTATAAATTTCCTGAGTGTGGCTTCAGTTTTGACATACATTGTTCTTATTTTCATTAATTTCTGCAGCATGGATGTAGCTGCCACCAACCCCTATCCCTAGAAGATTCTAGCCCAAGGGCCTGTTTCTCCTTATCACTGGCTTTGATCCAAATTGTGATTGGCAGAACCTGAGCCTTGTGCAGACTGACTGCAGGGCAGGCTGGGAAAGTAACTGTCAATTATAACTCCTATAGAAAGGCAGGCTTAGCCTGAGCAGATATGACATTTCCCTCAAAGCAGGGGAGTACTAGCGGGGTCAGGTGTTAGATTGCCCAGAAAAACAGGGGCTAAAAGAAATACAAAAAAAAAAAAAAAAAAAAAAAAAAAAAAAAAAAAAAAAAAAAAAGAAAAACAGGGGCCATACTAGAACAGCAAATCCAGGCAACCCCTAATCCAATTAGCCATTCATCCAATCATGGTGATTGCATTCTAAAACCCAGAGGATTCCCTCCAACATTCCGGAAGCTTCGGATAACCAAGAATTGCTGTCAGGTCAGAGCTCCAAGAGAAAGTTGCCCAGAAAGGAAAGAGACTCACAATGGATTAGATAATGAAATGCTGTTTTTGGAACCTAAACCACTGAGAGGCAAAATTGGCTGCATATGGAAATCCTCTGAAGCTTAAAAAAACAAAACAATATTGATGACTGAGTCTCATCCTTGTAGATTATTATTATTATTTTTTAAGAGATGATCACCCTGGCGCAGTAATCCCAGCAATTTGGGAGGCCAAGGTGGGCAGATCATCTGAGGTCAGGAGTTCGAGACCAGCCTGGCCAACATGGCAAAACCCTGTCTCTACTAAAAGCACAAAAAATTAGCTGGGCGTGGTGGCAGGCTCCTGTAATCCTAGTTACTTGGGAGGCTGAGGCAGGAGAATTGCTTGAACCTGGGAGGCAGAGGTTGCAGTGAGCTGAGACCTGGCCACTACTCTCCAGCCTGGGCAAGAGAGTGAGACTCTATCTCAAAAAAAAAAAAAAGGAAAGAGAAAGAATGAATGTTGTAGACAAAGGCAGGTGCAAAGGCCCAGAGGCTGCCTTGCTGGTGGACAGGGGTGTGGTGTTTTCCAGGTGTGGCCTTACTAAGGATGCCCCAACCTCTGGGAAACTGGCATCCTTAGCCTTTCTTACAGGTTAGGAGGCTTAAGGCTCCCAGAAACACCCTCTTGGCCAGAATAGCCCAGTTTAAGGCAATTGCAATCAGAGAGGACATCTTCTTGGACAACAGCACACTCTACTGGCCAGTTCCAGTTGTAATGATAAGAATTACTATGTAATGGCCAATCGTGGTGACTCACGCCTGTAATCCAAGCACTTTGGAGGCCAAGGCAGACGGATCACCTGAGGTTGGGAGTTAAAGACCAGCCTGACCAACATGGTAAAACCCCATCTTAAAAAAAAAAAAAAAAGAATTACTATGTAACAAAAGAAAAATAAACAACAAAGAAAAAAAATTACTATGTAACAAAAGAAAAAAAAAAGAAAAATAAAGAAAAAAGAAAAAAAGAATTACTATGTAACATTATAAATTATTATTCTTTTTGGGAGGTTTGGGTCTCACTCTGTTGTCCAGCCTGGAGTACGGTAGCTGGATCATAGCTCATTGCAGCCTTCAACTCTGCAGCTCAAGTGATCTTCCTGCCTCAACTTCTGCAGTAGCTAAGACTACAGGTGCATACCACCACACCCTGTTAATTTTTAATTTTTTTTTTTCAAGACAGAGTCTTGCTCTGTTACCCAGGCTGCAGTGCAGTGGCATGATCTCGACTCACTGCAACTTCTGCCTCCCAGGTTCAAGCAATTCTCCTGCCTCAGCCTCCTGAGTAGCTGAGATTCCAGGCACCCGCTACCATGCCTGGCTAGGTTTTGTATTTTTAGTAGAGATGGGGGTTTCACCATGTTGGCCAGGCTGGTCTTGAACTCCTGACCTCGTGATCTGCCTGCCTCAGCCTCCCAAAATGCTGAGATTATAGGCATGAGCCACCGTGCCTGGCCTCGGCTCACTGCATACTCTGCCTTCCGGTTTCAAGCAATTCTTCTGCCTCAGCCTCCCAAGTAGCTGGGACTACAGGCAGGCACCACCATGCCTGGCGAATTTTTTTTTTTTTTTTTAGCTGGAGTCTTGCTTTGTCGCCCCGGCTAGGGTTCGGTGGCTCAATCTTGGCTCACTGCAACCTTCGCCTCCCGGGTTCAAGTGATTCTCCTGCCTCAGCCTCTTGAGTAGCTGAGATTACAGGTGTGTGCCACCATGCCCAGCTAATTTTTTGTATTTTTAGTAAAGATGAGGTTTCACCATATTGGTCAAGCTGGTCTTGAACTCCTGACCTCGTGATCTGCCTGACTCAGCCTCCCAAAGTGTTGGGATTACAACCATGAGCCACCATGCCCCGCCTAATTTTTGTATGTTTAGTAGAGACAGGGTTTCACCATATTGGCCAGGCTGGTCTCGTACTCCTGACCTCAAGTGATCCACCCACCTCAGCCTCCCAAAGTGCTGGGATTACAGGCATGAGGCACTGCGCCTGACGAATATTTTAATTTTTTTCTACGGACAGGGTTTTGCTATCAGTGTCCTGGCCTTAAGTGAAATTCCTGCCTTGGCCTCTCAAAGTGCTGGGATACAGGTTTGAGCCACTGCACCTGCCAGGGGTTGTATAGTTATATATGACATTAGGTTTTGTTTTGTTTTTGAGACAAGGTCTCACTCTGTCACCCAGGCTGGAATGCAATGGCAATATTACAGCTCACTGCAGCCTCATCAGCCTCGACCTTCCTCGACCTAAGTGATCCTCCGTCTCAGCCTCCCAAGTAGCTGGGACTACAGGTTCGCATCACTACACTGGGCTAATATTTTGTTACTTTTGTAGAGATGGGATCTCACTGTGTTGCCCAGGGTGGTCTCAAACTCCTTGCCTCAAATTACCCACCCTCCTGGGCCTCCCAAAATGCTGCAATTACAGGCAAGAACCACTGTGCCAGGCTTTGTTATTATTATAAATGGAAAACAACTGGCACTCAATATATCTGTGACCCTTCCTCCCCTTGCGTGCATGGAGTCTGACACTAGTCGGGTATGTATATATAGGTGTAGACTGAATGAATGAAGGAATAATTGTGGCCAGATTCTGAGCCTTAGCCTTTTCTATAAATCTAGGATTCCTTATTTAATTTTTGTATTTTTTGAGACGAGGTCTCACTGTGTCTCCCAGGCTGCAGTGCACTGGAGTGATCACAAGTCACTGCAGCCTCTGTCTGCTGGGCTCACATGGTCCTTTCCCTTCACCCTCCCAAGGAGCTGGGTTTACAGCAAGTGCCAGCACGCCCGGCTAAATTTTGTTTTTTTGTTTTGTTGGAGAGACGAAGTCTCATTATGTTGCCCAGGCTGGTCACCAACTCCTGGGCTCAACTGATTTACCGCCTTGGCCTCCCAAATAGGTGGGATTTACAGGCGAGAGTCACTGCGCCCAGCCTCCTTCTTTGAATAAACTAATGCTAACGGAGCACTTACTATGTGTTAGGTCCTGTACTGATCGAAGCAATGAACAAGATGTAACAAAAGCGCCATCAATAGCTCACTGCAACTTGGGCCAACCACTGTGTAAAGATCTATACAACATCCTGATCCCATATTTACAACGTCTTTATGCCGAGATGCTGTAATTCGTCACATTTTAGGCAAGAGAAAATTATGGCTGAAAAAGTCTCTGATTGTAGCTCGAAAGCGCTAAGGATGGGATTCGTTCCCAGCTCAATTTTGATTCTTCGCTTTAGCGTGCTGAGGGTAGGAGTTAAGTGGGCACCCAGCCAGGACCAGCGGTTCAAATCCGTTGCCATGGTCCCCCGACGCTTTCCCGGGCTCCAGAAAGCATCGCGCGGTCACGTGACAGCAGCCAACATGGCGGCGCCCACTGTGCGGTACTGCTCACGTGGTTCCGGCAGTCAAGATGGCGGGAGCGGCCACCCAGGCTTCTCTGGAGTCGGCCCCAAAGATCATGAGGCTGGTGGCCGAATGCAGCCGCTCCAGGGCCCGCGCAGGCGAGCTGCGGCTGCCGCATGGGACAGTGGCCACTCCTGTGTTCATGCCAGTGGGCACGCAGGCCACCATGAAGGGCATCACGACCGAGCAGCTGGACGCTCTGGGTTGCCGCATCTGTCTGGGCAATACCTACCATCTGGGTCTAAGGCCGGTGGGTGGGGTCTGCCCGCGCGGGGAAGCAGCGAGGCCTGGGGAGCCATGGAACGTCCCCTAGACCCGGACACTCCTCCCAAAGTCAATCGATCAGCCGTATTGAGCGCCCCCCATGACTGGGCCTTGGGGTGGGCGTGAAAGAGCAGTAGGGACTAAAGCTGGCCAGCTCTGTCCCCCAACAAGAGCCCCCAGGAACGCGTTCACCCCTAATCTGACACTGTATTCCATCAACCCAGGGACCCGAGCTGATCCAGAAAGCCAACGGTCTCCACGGCTTCATGAATTGGCCTCATAATCTGCTAACGGTGAGCTAAGGAGAGAGCCGGCGTCCCAGAGTACTTCTCTGGAGTGAGGGGTCCCCCATCTCCACCCGCTAACAGCCTTGCGGTGGGGTTTCCCTTAGGACAGCGGCGGTTTCCAGATGGTGTCGCTGGTGTCTCTGTCCGAGGTGACGGAGGAAGGCGTCCGCTTCCGCTCCCCCTACGACGGCAACGAAACCCTGCTGAGCCCAGAGAAATCCGTGCAGATCCAGAACTCGCTGGGTGAGAGGACCCCGGGGAGCCTCCCCTTACCCTGTCAGAGGGTGAAGGTGACACAGGTCCTGTTCTTTGGGTGTTGTGTGGCTTTGAACAGGTCACTCCTCCCTGAGCTTCAGTTGAGCCAGCTCAAAGCGGGGATACATAATAGCAGGTCTTTGGTAGGATTGTTGACAAGTGCATATGAGATGATGTCAGCGAATCTCCACGCTGGCCATGTAGTAGCTTAAGTATTATTATTGCAATTTTTCTTTTCTTTCTTTCTTTATTTATTTTTGAGATGGGGTCTTTCTCCATTGCCCAGGCTGGAGTGCAGTGGTATGATCTCAGCTCACTGCAACCTCCACCTCCTGGTTTCAAGCCATTCTCCTGTCTCAGCTTCCTGAGTAGCTGGGATTACAGGCGCCCACCACCACGCCCGGCTAATTTTTTACATTTTTAGTAGAGATGAGGTTTCATCTTGTTGGTCAGGCTGGTCTCGAACTCCTGACCTCAGGTGATCCACCTGCCTCTGCCTCCCAAAGTGCTCAGGTTATAGGCATGAGCCACTGCGCCTGGCCCAATATCCCCATTTCTTGACAAAGAGAATTAACATTTTCTGAACCTTGTAAAGAACCATGGAAACACAGTGTCATCATCCTAATAGATTGACACTGTAGGGCGGAAGAAATATTTTTTTTTTTGTTATCTTAGATTTATGGCTGAAGCCCCTATAACAAAGAAGCACCAATAACAAAAAAGCCTCTATAACAAGAGAAAAGCCTACAAATTAATTTGACTATTTATTACTACAATTTTTTACTTATTTTAGAGCCCTGACCTTACTTCTCTACAACTTTGTTTGTTTGTTTATTTATTTATTTATTTGTTTTTGTGATGGAGTCTTGCTCTGTTGCCCAGGCTGGAGTGCAGTGGCACGATCTTGGCTCACTGTAACCTCCACCTCCTGGGTTCAAGTGATTCTCCCGCCTCAGCTTCCTGAGTAATTGGGATTACAGGCACACACCACCACGCCTGGCTAGTTTTTTATATTTTTAGTACAGATGGGGTTTCGCATGTTGGCCAGGCTGGTCTCGAACTCCCGACCTCATGTGATCTGGCTGCCTTGGCCTCCTAAAATGCTGGGATTACAGGTGTGAGCCACTGCACCTGGCCCAAGTTTATTTAATATTTGTTTTATGTGACACAGGAGTCTTTAGAAGTGGAGACCTAAAGATGCAGGAAGACCCATATATAGGGGGGTTTTTTTGTTTGTTTTGTTGTGTTTTTTTGAGACAGGGTTTTGCTCTGTCACCCAGGCTGGAGTGGAATGGTGTGATCTTGCCTCACTGCTACCACTGCCTCCCGTGTTCAAGAAATTTTCCTGTCTCAGCCTTCCAAGTTGCTGCGATTATAGGTGATGCATGCCACCATGCCCGGCTAATTTTTAGTAAAGATGGGGTTTCACCATGTTGGACAGGCTGGTCTGGAACTCCTGGCCTCAAGTGATCCGCCACCCTCTGCCTCCCACAGTGCTGGGATTACAGACATGAGCCACCGCTCCCAGCCTCTTTCTAGTTTTATGACCTGCTTCAAGGAAGAAGGGAAAGTAAGACTGACCTTCCTGGGGTGGCATGTCCTGAACCCTGTTGGTGTCCTTAGGCCCCTCTATGTAGAGATTCCGTGGCCTCTACTCCCTTGGGGCTTCAGGCTGGTGATATACCATTCTTGGAGCTTATAGTCCACAAGAGAGACAAGTATTGGTGAAAATGTTACAATTAGCAGAGAGAAAGCACAGGCAGCCTCATGCCTGTAATCCCAGCACTTCGGGAGGCTGAGGCAAGAAGAGCACTTGAGCTCAAAAGTTTGAGATCGGCCGGGCACGGTGGCTCACGCCTGTAATCCCAGCACTTCGAGAGGCCGAGGGGGGCGGATCACGTCAGGAGATCAAGACCATCCTGGCCAACATGGTGAAACCTCGTCTCTACTAAAATACAAAAATTAGCCAGGTATGGTGATGTGCGCCTATAGTCCCAGCTACTTGGGAGGCTGAGGCAGGGGAATCGCTTGAACCTGGGAGGTGGAGGTTGCAGTGAGCCGAGATTGCGCCACTGCACTCTAGGCTGTCGACAAAGTGAGACTTCGTCGCATAAAAAAAGAAAAAAAAAAGAGTTTGAGACCAGCCTGGGCAACATGATGAGACCTCATCTCTACAAAATTAAAACAATTAGCTAGGCATGATGGCAGGCAGCCATAGTGCAGCTACTCCAGAGGCTGAGACTAGGGGACTGCTTGAGACCGAGGAGTTGCAGGTTACATTGAGCTATGATTCCTCCACTACAGTCCTTTCTGGGTGACAGAGCAAGGCCCTGTCTCTTTAAAAAAAAGAAAGTGTATATATTTCTCTTCTTATCTTGTTGATTTCATAAGATCTGCAGTGATATCTCATGCTTTTGTTTTTTTCCTGAGACAAGGTGTCATTCTGTCAACGAGGCTGGTTGGTACAGTGGTATGATCTCACTCGCCGCAACTTTTGCCTCCTGGGCTCAAGTGATTCTCCTACCTCAGCCTCCCAAGTAGCTGTGACAACAGGTGTACACCACCATGCCTGGCTAATTTTTGTATTTTTTTGAAGAGACGGAGTTTTGCCATGTTGCCCAGGCTGGTCTCGACCTCCTGGCCTCAAGTGATCTGCCTACCTCAGCTTCAAATTGCTAGGATTACAGGCATCAGCCATTGCCTCCGTCCGTTGGTTGATTTCATAATCGTAGATCATCCGTAGTATATTGCAGCAAATCCCCTATCTCTAAAACATTAAGAGTTGTTTTTTTAAATAAAAAACACAGGAACAGAGGCCGGGCGTGGTGGCTCATGCTTGTAATCCCAGCACTTTGGGAGGCCGAGGCGGGTGGATCACGAGGTCAGGAGATCGAGACCATCCTGGCCCACATGATGAAATCCCGTCTCTATTAAAAAAATACATATACATATATGTATATATATATCGCCACAATACTATCACCCCATCTGAAAACAGTTGACAGAAATTCATTAACATCATCAAATATCTGGCCAGTGTTCAAAGCTCTAGTTATTTATTAATTTTTTTGAGATGGAGTCTTGCTCTGTTGCCCAGGCTGGAGTGCAGTGATGCAATCTCGGCTCACTGCAACCTCCTTCTGGGTTCAGAGATTCTCCTGTCTCAGCCTCCCAAGTAGCTGGGATTACAGGTCCCTGCCACCACACCAGGCTTGTCTCAAACTCCCGACCTCAGATGATCTGCCCACTTCGGCCTCCCAAAGTGCTGGGATTACAGGCATGAACCGCCACGCCTGGCCAGCTGAGCCCTACTGATGGAACTTTTGTTTCCCAATCTTACTGTGGCACACCACGCACTAAGGAATCCCTTTGTACATTTTAGGATTTTTATTCTGTGTAACACCATAGGATTTTAAGCTGGGGAGAGGCAGGATCAAAGGCACATTTTGTAGCGCTCCTTCTGGCTGCTGCATAAACAGATTGGGACAGCTATGTGGGAGGTAGCAAGATGGGGGACGGGGGGTGCTCTTGGGGAAGCCTCACTTGTCCCCATGTGACAGGAGGCTTTTTTCAAGCACTGGGGGCTTTCCCAGTGACACTGCCCCTGTCTCACTGTCAGGCTCAGATATCATCATGCAGTTGGATGACGTGGTCAGCAGCACCGTGACCGGGCCACGCGTGGAGGAGGCCATGTACAGGTGTGTGCATGCTGTGTGCATGTGTGGGGCATGTGGGGGGTGGGGATCCTGGTCCTGTAGCCTTGCCTCCCATCGCCTCACCAGGCTCCTGAGGCTTGTGCCTGGGCCCCCTTGCAGGTCAATCCGCTGGCTGGACCGGTGCATTGCAGCCCATCAGCGGCCGGACAAACAGAACCTCTTCGCCATTATCCAGGGTGGGCTGGACGCAGATCTCCGGGCCACCTGCCTTGAAGGTAGAACTGGGCACTGGCAGGCCCAGGGCCTGACCATTGTGGAGGTCTCCACATGGGCCTGGCACATGGCGGCACTCAATGGCTAATGGGTGGAAGGGCACATTGGTGGAAAAAACAGCTGAAGCAAAGGCTCTCAGGCCATGTGCAGTAGACTGTATTGAGAGAATGGCTATAATTCCAGTAGCTCACGATCTCCTGGTGTTTTTTTTTTTTGAAATGGAGTTGCACTATGAAGCCCAGGCTGAAGTACGATGGCGCTATCTCTGCTTACTGCAACCTCCACCTCCCGGGTTTAAGCGATTCTCCTGTCTCAGCCTTCCAAGTAGCTGGGATTACAGGTACCCACCATCATGCCCGGCTAATTTTTGTATTTTTCATAGAGATGGGGTTTCACCATGTTGGCCAGGGTGATGAACTCAAGTCTTGAACTCCTGACCTCAGGTGATCTGCCTGCCTTGGCCTCCCAAAGTGCTGGGATTACAGGTGTGAGCCACTGCTCCCAGCCAGCTCATTTCATGGCTAACCTGGATCTCTCATTTTTATCCCAGTTGTTATAAGTCTTCACATATTTTTATTTATATTTTTTAAATTTTACTTTGGCCGAGCATACAGGCTGAGGCCGGCAGATCACGTGAGATCAGGAGTTTGAGACCAGCCTGCCCATCATGGAGAAACCCTGTGTCTACTAAAAATAGAAAAAATCAGTTGGGCACCTGTAATCCCAGCTACTCCGTAGGCTGAGGCAGGAGAAGTGCTTGAACCTGGAAAGCGGAGGTTGCAGTGAGCTGAGATCGTGCCATTGCGCTCCAGCCTGGACAACAAGAGTGAAACTCCATCTCAAAAAAAAAATGTGTACTTTAAGTCCCGGGACACATGTGCAGAATGTGCAGGTTTCTTACATAGGTATACGTTTGCCATAGCGCTTTGCTGCAGCTACCGAACTGTCCTCTAGGTTTTAAGCCCCACATGCGTTAGGTGTTTGTCCTAATGCTCTTGCTACCCTTGCTCCTTACCCCTGGAAGTCTTCACATATTTTGTGGCAGAAATGTTTCAGTGTTTGATGACAGGCTATTGGTGTTTTTTGAGACAGAATCTTGCTCTGTCCCCCAGGCTGGATTGCAGTGGTGTGATCTTGGCTCACTGCAACTTCCACCTCCCGGGTTCAAGAGATTCTCCTGGCCGGGCGCGGTGGCTCAAGCCTGTAGTCCCAGCACTCTGGGAGGCTGAGGCGGGCGGTTCCCGAGGTCAAGAGATCGAGACCATCCTGACCAACATGGTGAAACCCCGTCTCTACTAAAATATAGAAATTAGCCGGGCGTGGTGGCACATGCCTGTGGTCCCAGCTACTCGGGAGTCTGAGGCAGGAGAATTGCTCGAACCCAGGAAGCAGAGGTTGCAGTGAGCCGAGATTGTGCCACTGCACTCCAGCTTGGCGCCTTGAGACAAAGCAAGATTCTGTCTCAAAAAAAAAAAAAAAGAAAGAGAGATTCTCCTGCCTCAGCCTCTGAGTAGCTTCGACCACAGTCGTGCACCCAAGCCTGGCTACTTTTTGTACTTTTAGTAGAGACAGGGTTTCACCATGTTGGCCAGACTGGTCTTGAATGCCAGACTTCAAGTGATCTGCTTGCCTCGGCCTCCCGAAGTGCTGGGATTATAGGCGTGAGCCACCACGCCTTACCTGACAGGCTGTTGTAACTCAGCATATGGGATGTTTACTGTTCTCAAATCTGGAAAATTCCAATTTCTGAAACACATCTGGCTCCAACAGTTTCAGCTAAGGGACTGTGGGCTGTGCCTCTTCTGAGGATTGAAGGAAATGGTCTTGCATACAGCACACACTCAATAAATGTTCGCTGAGATCAGCAGTAGCACCAGCCCCTAGACAGACAGACAGACTGATAGACCCTCTCTGTCTTCCTGTCCCTCTCTGTCTCCATCTCTGCGTTTATTTATTTATTTTTTTTTGAGACGGAGTTTTGCTCTTGTTACCCAGGCTGGAGTGCAATGGCGCGATCTCGGCTCACCGCAACCTCCGCCTCCTGGATTCCAGCAATTCTCCTGCCTCAGCCCCCTGAGTAGCTGGGACTACAGGCACGTGCCACCACGCCCAGCTAATTTTTGTATTTTTAGTAGAGACGGGGGTTCACCATGTTGACCAGGATGGTCTCGATCTCTTGACCTCGTGATCCACCCGCCTCGGCCTCCCAAAGTGCTGGGATTACAGGCGTGAGCCACCACGCCCGGCCTACTGCGTTTGTTTTTTATTTGTTTATTTTTTGAGACAGAGTTTCGTTCTTGTCACCCAGGCTGCAGTGCAGTGGCGATCTCGGCTCACTGCAACCTCCGCCTCCCGGGTTCAAGCAGTTCTCCTGCCTCAGCCTCTCGAGTAGCTGGGATTACATACACTTGGCTAATTTTTGTATTTTTGGTAGAGACGGGGTTTCACTGTGTTGGCCGGGCTGGTCTCCAATTCCCGATCTCAGGTGATTACTCGCCTTGGCCTCCCAAAGTGCTGGGATTACAGGTGTGAGGCACCACACCTAGCCCATTTCTGTCTTTGTCTGTCTCTGTCTCTGTCTCTGTGTGTTTCTCTGTCTCTCTCCCTGAGGGACTCTGGAAGTCTAGGCAGGGTCTGTTCTGGGACTGAAGAGCAGCTGCATTTCCTCTTCTGTGGTTGCCCTCACGTTACCCTGTACCCTCAGAGATGACCAAGCGGGACGTGCCTGGCTTCGCCATCGGGGGCCTGAGTGGGGGTGAGAGTAAGGCACAGTTCTGGCGGATGGTGGCGTTGAGCACCTCTCGGCTGCCTAAGGACAAGCCCCGATATCTGATGGGGGTTGGGTATGTTGTGGAGAGGGGAGCCAGAGCCCTACCTGTGGGGAGTGGATTCCTGGGGACCCCCTGCCCTGCTTGGGGGGTGGCATTTGGGGGAAACGGACACAGCTCTGATCTGGGGGAACTAAGAGGACGTGGCTGTCCCTTGAAGTCCCCAGTCGGGATCATGTGAGGGGTGGGAGGGGCCCTGGGAAGCCCCTGAGGTTCTCTGCCCCCTTCCCACCATGGCTGCAACCCCAGCTATGCCACCGATCTGGTGGTCTGCGTGGCCCTTGGATGTGACATGTTCGACTGTGTCTTCCCTACACGGACAGCGGTGAGGCTCTGGCAGAAGGCAGTCAGGGCGGGAGATGGGTGGGGGACTGGGGAGGCAAGCTTGGGGGTGGGAGGGCCTGGGAGAATGAAGCTCTGTGTGACGCCGCCCCTTCCCTCACACTTCCTCTCCCAAAGCGCTTCGGCTCTGCCCTGGTGCCCACCGGGAACCTGCAGTTGAGGAAGAAGGTGTTCGAGAAGGACTTCGGCCCCATAGACCCGGACTGCACCTGCCCCACGTGCCAGAAGTAGGCAGGATGGGGAGCTGGGGCGGGGCGCGGAGGGGACCGGGTGGCTGTGCTGAGCTGTCCCCTGACGCTCTACAGTCACAGCCGCGCCTTCCTGCACGCACTCCTGCACAGCGACAACACTGCCGCGCTGCACCACCTCACGGTGCACAACATCGCTTACCAGGTGAGCCAGCGCCCAGGGCAGAGCTGGCGGCGACGTGTCCCGGGTGCCCACGCCCCACGCTGACCTCCCCTCCCCACAGCTGCAGCTCATGAGTGCCGTCCGCACCAGCATCGTGGAGAAGCGCTTCCCGGACTTCGTGCGGGACTTCATGGGCACTATGTATGGGGACCCCACCCTCTGTCCCACCTGGGCCACTGACGCACTGGCCTCCGTGGGAATCACACTGGGTTGACCTGGCATTGGGGGAGGGAAGGAGGGAGGGAGGTATTAGAAGATGCTGAAGGATTTCTTTTTGGAAGTTTGTTTTTTTTTAATTGTAACTTACAGAGTGTGCCTGTGTCTTCTTGGGGAGGTGGCCTGTCTGGGTCCCTGTCCCGGTCTGAGCGTCAGTGCGGTTGAATATCTCCCCCTGACCAATCATAATACGTGACCATGGCATGGCAGCAGCTGATAACTGGAGATCACCTGCCAGTGCCCATCGTGTAGGGGGTGCCCCAGAGTGGGAGCAGCAGCCTGGTTCCTGGGGCCCAGGCCCCCCAGACACCATGGAGGCCTCTCTATTTTCACAGCTGAGGAAAGTCCAGGGAAGGGAGGTAACTTGCCCAAGGTCATCACCATCAAATAAGTGGTATCTTGGCCGGGTGTGGTGGCTCACACCTGTAATCCCAGCACTTTGGGAGGCTGAGGCAGGCGATCATGAGATCAAGAGATCAAGACCATCTTGGCCAACGGGGTGAAACCCTGTCTCTACTAAAAAAATACAAAAATTAGCTGGGAGTGGTGGCGCACCTGTAGTCCCAGCTACTTGGGAGGCTGCGGCAGGAGAATCGCTTCAACCTGGGAGGTGGAGATTGCAGTGAGCCAAGATTGTGCCACTGCACTCTAGCCTGGCAACAGAAGGAGACTCCCTCTCAAAAAAAAAAAAAAAAAAAGAAAGAAATGGTATCTTGGCTTTAAGGCTTATACTTCTCATAGTCTCACTTTTAGAGACATGAGGCCTAACCTTTCTTTTATTGTTTTTTGAGACAGAGTCTCTCTTTGTCACCCAGGCTGGAGTGCAGTGGCACAATGTCGGCTCACTGCAACCTCCGCCTCCTGGGTTCAAGCAATTCTGCTGCTTCAGCCTTCCAAGTAGCTGGAACTACCGGCATGTGCCACAACGCGTGGCTAAGTTTTGTAATTTTAGTAGAGACAGGGTTTGACCATTTTGGCCAGGCTGGTCTCAAACTCCTGACCTCAGGTGATCCACCTGCCTCAGCCTCCCAAAGTGCTGAGATTACAGGTGTGAGCCACTGAGCCCAGCCCCCGCCTTTTTTTTCTGAGACTGGTGATCTTCACCAGCCTGGGGAACATGGCAAAACTCCCATCTTTTCAAAAAAAAGGTGATGTGCATCTGTGCTCCCAGCTACTGAGGAAGCTGAGGTTGGAGGATCAAGCACTTGAGCCCACAAGGTTGAGGCTGCAGTGAGCCAGGATCGAAGCACTGCACTCCAGGCTGGGCAACAGACTGAGACTCTGTCTCAAAAACAAAAATGGCCGGGCGTGGCGGCTCACGCCTATAATCTCAGCACGTTGGGAGGCGGGGGTGGGTGGATCAACTGAGGTCAGGAGTTCGAGACCAGCCTGACTGACATGGTAAAACCCCCTCTCTGCTAAAAACGTAAAAATTAGCTGGGCGTGGTAGTGCACACCTGTAATCCCAGCTACTAAGGAGGCTGAGGCAGGAGAATTGCCTGAACCTGGGAGGCGAAAGTTGCAGTGAGCTGAGATCGCACCATTGCACTCCAGCCTGGACAACAGAGCAAGACTCCATCTCAAAACAAACAAAAAAATACAAATAATTAGCTGGGCATAGTGGTGCACACCTGTGGTTCCAGCTACTCCGGAGGCTAAGGCAGGAGGATCTTTTTAGCACAGATGAATTGAGCTATGAGTGCACTACTGCACTCCAGCCCGGGTGACAGAATGAGACCCAGTCTCCAAGAAAAGACGATTCGTTGGCCGGTCACAGTGTCCCACGCCTGTAATCCCAGCACTCTGGGAGGCCGAGATAGGCGGATCACTTGAGGCCAGGAGTTCCAGACCAGCCTGGCCAACATGGTGAAACCTCTGTCTCTACTAAAAATACAAAATTAGCTGGGCGTGGTGGCGCGCACCAGTAATCCCAGCTATTCGGGAGGCTGAGGCAGGAGAATTGCTTGAACCTGAGAGGTGGAGGTTGCAGTGAGCCAAGATTGCGCCCTGCACTTCAGCCTGGGCGACAGAGTGAGACTGTGTCTCAAAAAAAAAAAAAAAAAAAAAAAAAAAAGATTCTTGCTGTGCTAAAGTTGAAGAAGCGGGGGAAAACGCTGGAGTGGCTCACGCCTGTAATCCCAGCACTTTGGGAGGCCGAGGCGGGCAGATCACGAGTTCAAGAGATGACACTATCTTGGCCAACACGGTGAAACCCCGTCTGTATTAAAAATACAAAAATTAGCCGGGCGTGGTAGCACACACCTGTAGTCCCAGCTAGTTGGGAGGCTGAGGCAGGAGAATCGCTTAAACCTGGGAGGCAGAGGTTGCAGTGAGCCGAGATCACGCCACTGCACTCCAGCCTGGTGACAAGAGACTCCGTTTCAAAAGAAAAAGAAGAGTTGGGAGTGTTAGCGGCGTCAAGATGGGGCGTGAGCAGAGCAGAAAAGGGCACAGCATTTGCAAAGGCGTGGAGGCGTGATTTTATTGCGTTCTCTCCCTAGGAAGCACTGGCTTCGCCTCGCCCATCTACAGAGCGCACTGGGACCCTGCTCCCAGAGCTGGTTTGAAGGCTTGGCAGTGAGATGAGTTCTGGGACTGGTAGTTTTCCCCAGTGACCGGAAACTCAAAATCAGAACATCGGATCCCACCACGAGGTGTCGCCCTTAAGCGAGTACGGTGGGACCTATCCTGTACTTAGAAGACTGTTGCAGATATCCAACAATCACAAGGAAGAACTTGAGTTTTTCTGATTGACACGTATGGTTCTCAATCAGAATCAAGATTCGGATTTTAAAGCCCGCCCTCTTCTGCCTGGTTGGCTGGAGCAACGGAGTGATATTTATATGAACCAATGGAAAATTCTTAGGGAAGTAGTAGCTCAATTCCTAACACCATTGGTCCACATTGTCGACTGGCACCTCTCCCTGCCAGTAAGATGGTGCAACTTTGTCAATGGGCGGAGCCAACGTGCACTTTTCTGAAACACCTCCTTCCTCTCTTGACAACTTGCTTTCTGCCGCTATTGGCTCTTGAACAACAGTGACGGTTCTCTTGTCCAATAAGCCCGCAAGACGGTCCCCAGGGGGAAGGTTTATTCAACGATAGGCCCGTGCCTCGTTTTGATTGGCTCATGTGCCCGAGTGGCAACGCAGCGGACCAATCGCGTGCGGAAAGAGTGCTTTGGGCGCAGCCTCGGGGCCGGGGCGGGAGGTCGCCCGGGTCGGGTGTCTCCTGAGAACCGGATGAGGCGGCGACCGTGAGGCCGAGCCGGGAGCGGGCGTCGCGCCGAGGCCCGGTCAGGCGGGGAGCAACGGTACATACGCCGCGGGGACAGGTCGTTGAGGGTCGTCGGCAGGCAGGGAGCGCAGGGCGCTCGGGCCGGGGGCCGCCGGCGCCATGGGCAACCGCGGGATGGAAGAGCTGATCCCGCTGGTCAACAAGCTGCAGGACGCCTTCAGCTCTATCGGCCAGAGCTGCCACCTGGACCTGCCGCAGATCGCCGTGGTAGGAGGCCAGAGCGCCGGCAAGAGCTCGGTGCTGGAGAACTTCGTGGGCCGGTGAGCGGGCGCGACGGGGACTGCGGGCGGGCGGCGGCCTAGGGTGCGGAGGGCTGACCGGGAATGGCGCGCCCTGCGCCGCCGGCGTAAACTGCGGCACTTGCGTGCCCGCGGCGGGGACAGGAACGGGGAGGCGGGCCCTGTGGGACGCCCTGGGCGGAGGTCTCCCTGCAGGGTCTGGAGAGCGGGCCGGGGCCCCAGCGGCGGTGTCATGGGTCGGGGAGCCGTAGGACCGGGGGTGCGCTGGATCCCTGGGGTCCATCTGGTCCCAGCTTTCGTGGGTGAACTCTGCCATCTGGTTGCCCGTGCGTCTGGGGTAGATCCCCCTTCTGTTCTTTTGGGCTGTCCGTTTATCAGAGGTGAAACCGGCCATCTAGATATCTATTGGGGCGACCCCTGCGGTCAGGCTGGCTTGTTCTTGTATCTGGAGCTGCCCCCGCTGTCTGTTTGGCTGTCTCTCTGTCCTGGCCAAGCCTCCCTGCCACCACCATTTGGTTGTCCATCTGTCCAGTCCCACCTGGCAGCCCCTTGCTGTCTGGCTAGCTGTCCATGGTGACCTCTGCTGTCTGATCGCCCGGTGCCCCTCACAGACTTTAATACTGAGCAGTCCCTCTGTTGGGTGACACCAGCTGGCCTCCAGTGTCTGACTGGCTAACTGGCTCCTAGGGGACCTTGTTGTCTGGTTCTCTCAGGCTGACTCTTACAGCTTGGTTCCTGGCTAGCGCAGGCTTCTCTCTTCCAAGTGAATTCTTCTGTTTGTCCATCTTCTAGTCTGCTCATGACCACCCTGATTGTCTGGCCTAACGCCTCTATAAGGGGGTGGCCGGAGGGTAGAGAGGAGAACGGAACTGAAGGATGAGATTTGAACCCTACTTCCCCTCTCAGTTGGAAGGAGGACCCTGGGGGTACCTTACTTCAGGATTCCTTCCAGGGCGCTAGAACACCGGGGCCCACCTCCTAGCTACAGCCTGCAAATTGGGGGTCCTCCTTTGGAGCCTGGGAAGGGGCTTCTTGCCTGATCAGGCCTCAGCAGCTAGCGCTGGGATGTAGCCTTCTCTGGACAGCCCTGAGAAGCCACAATCTGCCTGGTGGGCAAACTCCACCCTCTGGGCTGTTTCCAGGATTCAGGAAGAAAATGAATGGGAACAGCCCTTGCAGCCACCTCTCCCTCCCACCAACCCTCTTGCCTTTCTTGTCTCCCAGATGGGCGGCCACTTCACCGTTCCAGGAACTACTCATTTGCGGTGGTGTGGCTGCCAAATGATAACATCCTCCTCCTGTCATTATTGTCATTGTTATTGTTGGTATCAGTGTCAAGGGATAATGTTCTTTCTGGATTCAACATCTTGAATCCCAAGTGAGGATTAGGGGTGGAGGCTTTGTTGTCATCCCCACCTTAGCTGAGCTGGGAGGCTCAAAAGGGACTCTGTTCACCCAAGGCCACCTGGCTGGTAAGGCCCGGTGTCTGTTATCCCAGAGCCTTCAGGCTTTGCTTCCAGCAGCACGAATTTCCTCCTTTGCTGCCTTGTCTCTGGCGCATTGCCTTCTGTCTACCATAGTGGAAAGGTGTGGACTTGGCAGCCAGCTGGGGCTGGCCTGATCTCGGCTGGACTGAGTGACCATCTTCCTGCCTGCCCAGGCTTCTGATGAGGGTGTTTGCAAAGCTCTATCTCTTTCATTTGCCTTGTGACCTAGCACAGTAGTCTTGGCCTAAGTCTTGGTTTACTCTCCTAAAAAAATTTTTTTTTTTTTTTTTGAAACAGAGCCTCACTCTGTCATCCAGGCTGGAGTGCAGTGGTGCAGTCTTGGCTTGCTGCAACCTCTGCCTCCCTGGTTCAAGTGATTCTCCTGCTTCAGCCTCCCAAGTAGCTGGGATTAGAGGCATGTACCACCACACCCAGCTAATTTTTATATTTTTAGTAGAGACAGGGTTTTACCATGTTAGTCAGGCTGATCTCGAACGCGTGACCTCAGGTGATCTGCCTGCCTTGGCCTCCTAAAATGCTGAGATTACAGGCATGAGCCACCGCGTTCAGCCCCAGGAGTTCAAGACCAGTCTGGATAACATGACAAGACCCCATTCTACAAAAAATAAAAAAATTAGCTGGGTAGGGTAATAGTTTCACACCTGTAGTCCCAGCAACTCAGGAGGCTGGTCCTAGGAGGATTGCTTGAGCCCAGGAGGTCCAGACTGCAATGAGCCGTGATCACACTATTAGTGTCCAGCCTGGGTGACAGAACCAGATCCTGTTTCAAAAAAAGAAAAGAAAAGAAAGTGCTTACCTATTGCAGTGCCTGGCACACAGCAGGTCTACATGGATGGGGCTGTTGCTGTTTATCAGGCTGGTTCCTTTCCTCTCAGTGATGAAAGCTAACCAGAATGAAAGTGCTTGCAAGTGACACACTTAAGCCTTATGAGGGCAGCATTACTATGATCCTCATTTTACAGAGTGGGAAACTGAGGCTCAGATAGTTGCAGAACATTCTTCCTGGAGAACATTCTTTTTTTTTTTTTTTTTTTTTTTTTTTGAGATGGAGTTTAGCTCTTGTTACCCAGGCTGGAGTGCAATGGCACGACCTCGGCTCACCGCAACCTCCGCCTCCTGGGTTCAAGCAATTCTCCTGCCTCAGCCTCCCGATTAGCTGGGACTACAGGCATATGCCACCATGCCCAGCTAATTGTTTTTGTATTTTTAGTAGA
>PVKV010014911.1:0-10946 GCA_004027835.1 Alouatta palliata
TTGCCGGGCGCGGTGGCTCACGCCTGTAATCCCAGCACTTTGGGAGGCCGAGGCGGGTGGATCACGAGGTCAAGAGATCGAGACCATCCTGGTCAACATGGTGAAACCCTGTCTCTACTAAAAATACAAAAATTAGCTGGGCGTGGTGGCACGTGCCTGTAGTCCCAGCTACTCGGGAGGCTGAGGCAGGAGAATTGCTGGAACCCAGGAGGCGGAGGTTGCGGTGAGCCGAGATCGCGCCATTGCACTCCAACCTGGGTAACAAGAGCGAAACTCCGTCTCAAAAAAAAAAAAAAAAAAAAAAAAATTAGCCAGGCTTGGTGGCGTGTGCCTTAATCCAAACTACTCGGGAGGCTGAGGTGGGAGAACAGCTTGAACCTGAGAGGCAGAGGTTGCAGTGAGCTGAGATCATGAGGCAGGTGGATCACCTGAGGTCAGCAGTTTGAGACCAGCCTGGCCAACATGGAGAAACCCTATCTCTACTAAAAATACCAAAATTAGCAAGGCGTGGTGTGAGACCCGTGTAATCCCAGCTACTCAGGAGGCTGAGGCAGGAGAATCACTTGAACCTGGAAGGCCGAGGTTGCAGTGAGCCGAAATCATGCCACTGCACTCCAGCCTGGGCAACAGAGTGAGACTCTGTCTCGGAAAAAAAAAAAAAAAAATGTCATTTTGCATCACATGCTATTCAAGTGTACTGACAACATAACTTATCACTGTGGGCGTTGCCTTTATCACCTGACTGCTCTCCCAAAGGGATTACAGGCATGAGCCACCACACTCAGTCCTTAAATTATTTGGAATTCTGCACAGATTTGTCTTTTGTCCCCCATGTACTTATTCAATCATTTATCTCTGTCGGCGTGGACTTGCTCGATGAAGTATACAGGAGCCCATTGGTTACGACTGAGCTCCTTCCCCAGGGCCAGTACCCCAAACCACAATGGAGTCACTGAGGCTCGGCCGCAGGTCACCAGCCAAAACTAAGCTGTTTATCTGACCCTCCCTCCCAGAAATCAGGACAGAGGCAGATCAGATCAAAGCCAGATCCCCACACAAGGCAGTTTTAGCCAGCATGATAAGGAAGTCCTTTCTGCTTTATTGAACCTTTACAAGGAAAGTAACTTTGAAATGATCAATCTGCTCTTTGTTCTCTGACCCGGCTTTCTTCAGCCCTTTTCTATTAAATCTCTGCCCAGCTCATGGGAACACTCAATTTTATAGAACGAGATTTTATTTGATTTTAGAGTAGCAAGTAAAATCCAATCAAGATCTTTAAGCTAAGTTTGGCCAGGCCTGGTGGCTCACACCTGTAATCCCAGCATTTTGGAAGGCGGAGGTAGGAGGGCTGCTTGAGCTCAGGAGTTCAAAACCAGCCTGGGTAATACAATGAGATCCTGTCTCTACAAAAAAATAAAAAATTAGCCAGGCGTGGTGGTGGGCTCCTGTAATCCCAGCTACTCGGGAGGCTGAGGTAGGAGGACTGCTTGAGGACAGGTGCTTGAGGCTGCACCGAGCCATGACTGTGCTCCTGCACTGCAGCCTGGGCAACAGAGCGAGACGCTGTCTGAAAAAATAAAAAGAAAAGAAAAGAAATGTTTTGTAATTTTGTCTTCTGGCAGACTCGTGGATGTCTATTTCATACTTTGGGTTATAATCCAATCCCGCCTTAATTTTGTGGCTCAGATTGTTTCAGTTTTGGCCTCTGGGAGCTCCGGAGACCTTCTGACCCTTTACTGTGGTTTTTGTTTTTGTTTTCTTTTTGGTATGGAGTCTCGTTCTGTCACCCAGGCTGGAGTGCAGTGGCAAGATCTTGGCTCATTGCAACCTCTGCCTCCTGGGTTCAAGCAATTCTTGTGACTCAGCCTCCCAAGTAGCTGGGATTACAGGCACCCGCCACCATGCCCGGCTGATTTTTGTATTTTTAGTAGAGATGGGGTGCTGGGATTACAGGTGTGAGCCACCACACCCAGCCCATCGTGGTTTTTGAGCAATTTGGTAAGTGGTGACATACATAAATGCCCACAAAACCACCACCACCACAATCCAGATGGTAAGCACATCCCTCACCGCCCAGAGTCCTCTCGTCTTTGGTAATCCTTCCCTCCAGTTCCTCTCCACTGCTTTTCGCAGCCGCTGACCCACTTCCCATCACTGTAGAAGAGTCTGCCTCATCTCTCTATATGGGAGCAGATAGTAAAAGCTCTTTATTGCGTGGCCTCTTTCACTCAGCATATTAATTTTGTGATTCATCCCGTCAGGGGGTTCTGGATGCGATGAGGGGTGCTGGGACATTCAGGGAGAGACCCCCTGGGTGTCAGAGAGGGGTAACTGGTGAGTCAGCAGAAGCAGTAGAGCGGGGTCAGGGAGTTGTGGAGAGGGCAGAGGCTGGCAAGACAGGGAGAAAGTGGCAAGGCCAGGTGAGAAAGATGGCAGGTTGGGTGGCTGTGTCTCCACAGCGGGGGTCCCTGGGGTACATGCCAGCTATCCCAGAGGCAGGTATAAACAAACCCAGGCCTGAAGTTTGGATAGGGCTGACCTGAAGCCACAGGCTGGAACCTTCATGACACATGTGTGACAGAAACCGGGGGGGGGAAGAGGTGGCCAAAGGGATGTGTACAAGGCCCAGAAGGGCTGGGAATGAACCTAATTCTTTGCTTTTCTTTTTTTTTAGAGACTGGGTGTCACTCTGTTACCCAGGCTGGAGTGCAGTGGTATGATCTCAGCTCACTGCAGCCTTGACCTCCTGGGCTCAAGTGATTCTCCTGCCTCACCCTCCCAAAGTGCTGGGATTACAGGCATGAGCCACTGCATCTAGCCCTGAGAAACTAATTCTTTTTTTGAGACAAAGTCTCTCTCTATCACCCAGGCTGGAGTGCAGTGGCTCGATCTTGGCTCACTGCAATGTCCACCCCCCAGATTCAAGCAAATCTCTTGCTGGGCTAGTTTTTGCATTTTTAGTAGAGATGGGGTTTCATGTTGGCCAGGCTGGCCTCGAACTCCTGACCTCAGGTGATTCACCTGCCTCAGCCTCCAAAGTGCTGGGATTATAGGTGTGAACCACGATGCCCAGCCTGGAACCTAATTCTTAAGAGGCAGGCTGCAGAAGAGGCAAGGGCAAGGGAGACAGGAAAGTGTGTCCACAGAGGCTGAAGGAAACCCAGGGACGCTAAGGGCCCAGAGTTGCATAGGGGCACATGTTCATGAGACTGCCCACTGGTTCACACACCAAGTGCAGGTCATAGAAGTTACGCCTGGACGGAAGCTCTCTTCTCTCCCATGTGTGAGACCCCTGGGTCCTGGCCACCTGGCCAACAGGGAAGAGTACGGCTGCCTTAGGGTGTTCCTGTTGCCATGACAAAATACCACAGGCTGGGTAATTTATAAAATAATAGAAATGTTACAGCTCTTTTAGAATTTGTCCAGCAGGTTTCCCAGCTTTTACCCCCAAGGAAAAAAAAAAAAGGTAACGGGCCAGGGATGGTGGCTTACGCCTGTAATCCCAGCACTTTGGGAGGCAGAGGAGGGTGGATCACTTTAGGTCAGGAGTTTGAGACCAGCTTGGCCAACATGGTGAAACCCCATGTCTACTAAAAAAATAAGCCTGGTGTGCTGGTACGTGCCTGTAATCCCAGTTGCTGGGGAGGCTGAGGCAGGAGAATTGCTTGAACCCAAGAGGTGGAGGTTGCAGTGAGCTGAGATCGAGATCGCGCCATTGCACTCCAGCCTCGGTGAAGAAGCAACACTGCGTCTCAGAAAAATAAAGAAGGGAAGGGAAGGGAGGGGAGCGGAGGGGAGGGGAGGGGAGGGGATTGCTCACAGCTCTGGAGGCTGGGAAGTCCAAGATCCAGGCGCTAGCAGGTTTAGTGTCTGGTATGGGCCTGTTTCTCACAGATGGTGCTGTCTAGGTGTCCTCACATGGCAGGAGAGATGGAAGGGCAAAAAGGGCTTAGCTAGTTCCTTTAAGCCCTTTTATAAGACTACTAATCCCATTCAGGAGGGAAGAGCCCTTGTGACTTAATCACCTCCTAAAAGCCTCATCTCTTAATATGACTATGCTGAGTCTTGAGTTCCTACATATCAACATATATATTCAAACCACAGCAACAGCCATGCCTAGGATGGGATGCTTTGCCCCTTCACCAGGCTGTAGGAAAAGGAGGCTGTGCCCACTTGCTCAGCCCTCAGATAAGGAAGGGTTGGACTAGGATCAGGTCAAGGTCAGGGAGGAGGCCATGAGCACAGGGAGGTGGAGGCAGAGGGAAGGGGTTAGACAGGGGCAACGCTGGGATAGAGGATGGGGTTGGGACTGATCAGAGACAGGCTGGGGTTGAGATGGGCAGCAACAGGGGCCTCACTGCCCAGGCAGGCTCCGTGTCCCCACTCCCATATGAGCCTCTGAGATTTGCTCAGACTTGGGGCTAGAGCTCCATTTAGCTCTGCCACAGCTGGCTGCTCGGCCCCGAGGTTCCCTAGGCGTTCAGCAGGGCTGTGCTCCGTGCTGGCTGCAGATTGGAGGTCTCCGGTGGAGTGAAATAAGGAAGAGGCAGTGCAGGGACCAAGCGCAATGAGGCAGAAGAAACACTGGACAGCAAGCCAAGCAATGTCTTGGCCAGGACAGAAGAAAAAGAACTCTCGGCTGGGCATGGTGGCTCACACCTGTAATCCCAGCATTTTGGGAGGCCAAGGTGGGTGGGTCATTTGAGGTCAGGAGTTTAAGACTACCCTGGCCAACATGACAAAACCTTGTCTCTACTAAAAATAGAAAAATTAGCCAGGTGTGGTGGCGCATGCCTGTAATCCCAGATACTCGGGAGGCTGAGGCGGGAAAATCACTTGAACCTCGGAGGTGGAGGTTGTGGCGAGCTGAGATCGTGCCACTGTACTCCAGCCTGGGTGACAGAGTAAGACTCTGCCTCAGAAAAAAAAAAAAAAGAACTTTGCCAAATATTTCGGCTGAGGGTCTGTCCACTGAGTTTCCTTTCTAGATTTGGCCGGAGACGAATCCTCCTGTGCTAGGGTGGAGCAGCCCCCAGGCAGGTCCTCCCAGGCACCAGCCTCACTAGTTTTCAACCTCTCCCCACTCATTTTCCCATTTAATCCTGATGGAAATCATTATTCCAATTTTATGGGCAGTGAAACTGAGGCTGGAGAAGGTGAAAAGGAAGCCGATGGTTCTCTCTCCACACCCCACCCTGGCGTGTGTGTGTGTGTGTGTGTGTGTGTGTGTGTGTGTGTAAGACAGGTTCTCGCTCTGTGGCCCAGGCCGAAGTACAGTGGCATGATCACAGGTTCATTGCAGTCTCCAGCTCCTCCCGCCTCAGCCTCTTGAGTAGCTGGGACCACAGACGTGTGCTACCACACCCAGCTAATTTTTCTATTTTTTGTAGAGACAGGGTCCCTCTGTGTTGCCTAGGGTAGTCCCAAATTCCGTCCTCAAGCGATCCTCCTGTCTCTACCTCCCAAAATGCTGGGATTACAGGCATGAGCCACCGTGCTGTGTCACCTCAGCAGTTTAAGCACGTGCAAGAGGCTGTTCTGTAAGCTGCTCACATTTGGCAAGGCTGCGAGGCCACACCAACAAAGCCAGGTGGCAAGGCATGCTGATCTAGAAAATCGGCACTCTCCCGGCCCCTCCCGCTAAGGCCAGCCGGCCAAACTCGGCCACGCCCCTCTCAGGTGCCTTGGTCTCCCCTGGGCCTGAACACATCAAGTAGGTTTTGATGGAGCTAGAATCCGGAAAATCCAGAGTGTGGAAGATCAGGAGCAATTAATGTAAACAGGAGGAGGATGAAGCTGGGCCCCGTCTGGCAAGCAGAAGTCTGAGAGTGGCGCTGGGAGAAGGCATGGATAGGGATAGAGCAGAGAAGCACAGAACATGATGGCTCACCCTCAACCACTCATCAACACCAAGCTCGAGCAGGCCCTGAACTCCTGGTCTGTGAAATGGCTGAAGGAAGTGGCTGGAGCAAAGCCCATATGGGCGAGTGTCCCTGCAGCTGCCTCAGTTTCCCCATCTGTAAAACGGGGCTGGTGACCCGCTCGCGGGTGCTCGCCCTGCATCCGAGACAGCACCTCCAACTCCAGACCCACTCCAGGAGGGTCGAGGTGGGCTCTTCGGTCCTTTCCAAAGCACCATTCCGATTCCTCTTCCCGGGAAGGCATCCCTGGAAAAGCAAAGGTCGCTCCAGCAGCCTCCTCGGGTCACCTGCTTCCCCGAAGCCTTCGCCCTCGCCTTCCCCTCCTGCCTCCACTGGCATGCCCAGGTCCCCACTGGGGACCGACACTGCGGGCTCGGTCGCCGCAAGGTTTGGGAGGAAGGTGGACGATATGGGGCGAAAGCAGGACGAGAAGAGTGGAACGCAAGAGGCAGAGCCGCGGAGTTCGGAGCTCCTCCCCCGCCCCGCCCCGGACCCCGCCCACCCCCGAGCCCCGCCCCTCCCGGGCGCCGGGCGGGACCATCCCGGGGCAGTCCGCGGAGACGCCTGTGCGGTGGACGCTTCGGGATTCAGCTAGGGCGGGCGAGCCCGACAGAGGGACCGGGCAGCCTGGCACCCCACTTTGCCATCCTGTCCCTAAAAACCTCGGGGTTGGCGGGCCGGCCCCTCCGCGTGGGCGAAATCAGAGACACGTGGTTTCCAAGGCCCCCTTGGGTTCGGGAAAATTTTATGGTTCGGGCCACAGTAGGAAGCGGACAGTCAGGCGGGAAGGCAGACAGCACCGCAACGCAGCCGAACACCCCGTACCGGGTCTGGCCGTTTCCAGGGTCTCTGGTGGTCGGAAGCCGCGGCCCTCAGGGCTCGGATTTGTTTCGAGTGGGCGCTTGCGGGAGAAATGGCCAAGCATGTCTAACAGACGGCCACGCCGCTCATGAGGCGGGTGAGGCAGGCAAGCAGGCGGGCACCCCCGCAGTCAACCGGGTCACTGCCGAGGCACCTTCAGAGGCGGAGGCATAGAGCGGTCTGCAAACGTTGCCTCTGAGGCTCTGACGGGCGTTTCGAACCTGGGCGCCAGACAGACGCCCAGTCCCGAGAGCGCTAAGGGTCCCCAGAGCGTCACCGTCGCCCTGGGCCACCAGTGGGGCGCCCGAGTCCCGGCCCTTTAAGCGGCAAGGGCCTCTCGGCGTCTTCGTTTTGCGCGCCCGCCCGCAGCGCCGGCTGAGCGAACATGGCCCCGGCTGCTCGGGTGGCGCGGGCACTGTGGCCTGGCGGGTGCGCTTTGGTCTGGAGGCTGGGCGGCCGCCCCCAGCTGCTGCTCCCCACGCAGAACCGGGCTGGCTTCGCGGGGGCGGCGGGCGGCCCGGGCTCCGTGGCCGCCGCCCGTAAGGGGAGCCCGCGGCTGCTAGGGGCAGCGGCGCTTGCCCTGGGGGGAGCCCTGGGGCTGTACCACACAGCGCGGTGGCACCTGCGCGCCCAGGACCTCCATGCCGAGCACTCAGCCTTGCAGGTAAGGTCTGGCCCGGCCGGGGGTGGAGGTGCTGATGAGTGCGGAGCTCGGGACTCGGGAACCCACAGGGTCAGGAGTCGCCTCTGCCCGCTTGTGACCTTGGGCGAGTGAGTTGATCTGAAGTTTCCGAACCCTCAGCGTTTTCTTCTGTAAAATAGGGACACTCTTGATGCCTACTACCTGGAATTGTTTGATTTCTCATAAAATCGTTCTTTTTTTTTTTTTTTTTTTTTTTTTTATAAAATCGTTCTTATACCATGTTTTTTTGTTTGGTTTATTTTGTTTTTGAGACAGGGTCTCGCATTATCGCCCAGGCTGGAGTGCAGTGGTACGATCGCGGCTCACTGCAGCCTCTGCCTCCCGGGTTCAAGGGATCCTCCTGCCTCAGCCTCTGGAGTAGCTGGGACTATAGGCTCACGCCACTGCACTGGCTATTTTTGTATTTTTTTAGAGACAGGATTTCGCCATATGGCTCAGTCTAGTCTTGAACTCCTGGCCTCAAGCGATCCGCCCTCCTTGGCTTCTGGAAGTGCTGGGACTACAGGTCTGAGCCACTGCACCCAGCCTCTACCGTGTCTTAAGGAGACTTGTTTTTTTGAGACTGAGTTCTTTTGCTCTGTAGCCCAGGCTGGAATGCAGTTGCAGGACCTCGGCTCACTGCAATCTCAGCCTCCTGGGTTCAAGCGATTCTCCTGCCTCAGCCTCCACAGTAGCTGGGATTACAGGCCACCATGCCTGGCTAATTTTTTTTTTTTAAGACAGTTTCGCTCTGGTTGCCCAGTTTGGAGTGCAATGGCACGATCTCAGCTCATTGCAGCCTCTGCCTCCCAGGTTCAAGCAATTCTCCTGCCTCAGCCTCCTGAGTAGCTGGGATTACAGGTGTGTGCCACCATGCCTGTCTAATTTTGTGTTTTTAGTAGAGACGGGGTTTCTCCTTGTTGGTCAGGCTGGTCTAGAACTCCCGACCTCAAGTGATCCTCCTGTCTTTGCCTCCCAAAGTGCTGAGATTACAGGCGTGAGCCACCGAGCCCAGCCTCTACAGTGTTTTAAGGAGACTTATTTGATTAAGAGATCCAAGGTCACAGGAAAGGGAAAGCCTCTTTCGTTTTCCAAACATTTGTCATCCTCTGTCTCCACTGCCCCTAAATCCTAAGGCTGTGTATATTTAGTGGTAGTAGTGGTGGTACTTTTATGGAACTGATGACTTAGACTCCAGGCTGAAACAGGAAGGGGCAGGAAGGTGTCCTCCGCCAGGTGGCAGCCCGGCTGTGTTGAGGCACTTTATACCTACCCCGAACCTTCTTTACTCTACTTGGCCCCCACTATCTGCCCACAGATGCTTCTTTGCTGGACCAAAGGGAACAGAGGTGGGTGAAAGGGGCATGAAGTACCCTGTGTCTTCCTTCCCACCTCCATGGGCCAGCTTCCCCTCTGCACACTGGTAGAGGTGGTTTACAATTGTGGCTTTCTGCCATGAATGTGCAGCAGGCTCCCCTGGGGGCTTTCCTGCGGAGCTTGCTACACGCAGGCCACAGCCCAGGTACCACCCTGCCCCTCGGAGATTTGAGATAGACTGAGGCTGGAGGAACGCTTGAGCCCAGGAGTTTAAGGCTATAGTGAGCTGTAATCAAGCTACTGCACTCCAGCCTGGATGACAGAGTTGAGACCCTGTCTCCAGAGGAAAAAAACAAGATAGAGATTGGAGGTAGACCCTACTGCTGAACTCCAGCCTGGGTGGTAGGCCGGCTCTGGCCCCCAGAGGTCCCTGGGTTAGAGGAGCGGGGGTGAATGCACCAAGTGGAAACAGTTGTTCTGTGTCTGTGGGGATGAGGTGCACACCCTGGGGCTGTCTGGTGTCCCCTTGGGACTGGGGCAAGAGAAGAGGGGTCTGTCCAGTATGGGACAGAGACTGGAAGATTCCTCCTACACAGCCTCACAGCAAAGGCTGGGACTCCTGCCTGGGGACCGTGCTGGCAGGGGGCTTGAACCTGGGCTGCCCTCCAGTGCCTCCATTTCCCCCTACCACCCCCTCCCATCTCTGGTTTCTCTTCCTGATATTCCAGTGGCATCCCAGAAGACTCCTCTGGAAAACATCCTTGCTTAGGGGCAGGGTCTGGGCCTGGGGGTGCCAGGTCTAGAAGCCCCTTCCATTTGCTGCCCACAGCTCTCCCTGTCCAGCCAGCTGCAGCTGACCCTGTACCAGTACAAGACGTGTCCCTTCTGCAGCAAAGTCCGAGCCTTCCTCGACTTCCACGCCCTGCCCTACCAGGTGGTGGAGGTCAATCCTGTGCGCAGGGCTGAAATCAAGTTCTCCTCCTACAGAAAGGTGCCCATCCTGGTGGCCCAGGTTGGAGAAAACTCGGTGAGCCCCAGGGAACCCCCTGCATCCTCTCTCCTATCCTGGGTTGTCCTGGAGCGTCCCCTAGCCAGGTCCAGCTCTGTAGCCTGGGAAGAAACTTGTGATCCTTGTGCTTCTAAGGACTATGGGGGAAGTAGCTGTGTACAGTAGTTGCTCAATAAATGTAGGCTCTCCCCTTCCTTACCAAATCCAAACACCTGCTGGGTCTCGGTGAGGCAGAACACCGCAGCTCCACAACATGGATTCTGAAATCGGCCATCTGGGTTTGCGGTGTGGCTCACCCACTGTGTGACTTGGGGCAAGTCACTTAGCCTCTCTGGGCTTGCTTCTTCCTCAGTCAACAAGGGGCCATACTCTGGGCTGCAGGGACAGCAGATATGAAATGCCTGGCACAGTGCTTGGTGTCTAGTATGTAGCTTCCGGAACCCACCCTGCCCCTCTACCTGGGAGGCCAGATGGGTGAGTTGGGTGGGGCTTAGACCCACCGCTTAGCACACCTTCCTCCCCATCAGCCACACCCACATCTCCCCTACTCAGGACGGATGCCCTGAGGGCAGGGCGGGGAGGACTCTGGGCCTGTCCCCAGGAATGGATAAACAATGCCCAGGGCCGAGGTGCTAGGTGGGAACCTCTGATTAAACCACACTTTTCTCTTCCAGCAACAACTGAACGACTCCTCTGTCATCATCAGTGCCCTCAAGACCTACCTGGTGTCAGGGTAAGGAGCCCCTCAGAGACCAGGTGGCCATTGCATTTGGTGGCTTATTCCTCCAGGGAGGCCTCACCTGAGTTCCCTCCTGGGAGCAGGTGGGGCTGCTGCTTACATTTCCAGAGTGCATGGTGGCTCATGCCTGTAATCCTAGCACTTTGGGAGGCCAAGGTGGGCGGATCACTTGAGGTCAGGAGTTTCAGACCAGCCTGGCCAACATGACGAAACCCTGTCTCTACTAAAAATACAAAAAATTAGCCAGGCGTGGTAGTTCACACCTGTAGTCCTAGCTACTTGAGAGGCTGAGGCAGGAGAATCTCTTGAACCTGGAGGCAGAGGTTGCAGTGAGCTGAGACTGAGCCACTGCACTCCAGCCTGAGTGACAGAGCGAGATTCAATCTCTTTTTCCTTTTTTTTTTTTTAAAAGATGGG
>PVKV010014911.1:17156-35128 GCA_004027835.1 Alouatta palliata
AAAAAAAAAAAAAAAAAAAAAAAAAAAGTCTCGTCTTAGGAACCGGCCCAAAGCCAGGAATCCCTGCCCCATTAGTGGCATGTTCAGGTGACGGCATGGCCCTCATGGTCTTTTTTTCTTTCTTTGTTGAAAAAATAGAGGCCAGGGAGGTTGCGGTGAGCCTAGATCACACGGCCACTGCACTCCAGCCTGGGCAACAGAGCTAAACTCCCTCTCAAAATAAAAAAAAAAAAAAACTTGGCCAGACGTGGTGGCTAATGCCTGTAATCCCAGCACTTTGGGAGGCTGAGGCGGGCAGATCCTTTGAGGTCAGAAGTTTGAGACTGGCCTGGCCAACATGCAAAACCCCGTCTCCACTAAAAATACAAAAATCAGCTGGGTCTGGTGGTGTGTGCCTGTAGTCCCAGTTACTCAGGAGACTGAGGCAGGAGAATCACCTGAACCCAGGAGATGGAGGCTGCAGTGAGCCAAGACTGTACCACTGTACTCCAACCTGGGTGACGGAGCAAGACTCCATCTCTAAACAAATAAATTATAAAAAATAGAGACAGGTTCTTGCTATGTTGGTCAGGTTGGTCTTAAATTCCTGACCTCAAGCAGTCCTCCCGCCTTGGCCTCCCAGAGTGCTAGGATTACAGGTGTGAGCCACCATTCACGGCTCCCTGTGGTCTTGATGGTTTCAGAAGGCCTGAGTTCAGGACCTGGCCATTGCCCACTCTGTGCCCTTGGGCAAGCCCCATCCCGACTGGGAAATGGCATCAGTAAACCTCCATGGGACCGGTAAGGCCAGAGCCGGGAAGGTGTTTTGGATGATGATACACAGAGTCGATATTCAAGGGGTGTTTTTATGAAGTTGGTAGGGTCTGCTGTCTGTTCTCAGAACATACTCCCTGCTGTGTTCCCCACTGGCTCCAAGAGCTCAAGGTCAAGGACTCCAGGAAGTAAGAATGGAAAGAGTCCTGAGAACAGCAAGCTCCCTCCTCCCTGGGGAGAGTGAGCTCATGGGGAGGATGCTGGTTTTATTTTGTGTGTCTGTTCTTTTTTTTTTTTTTTTTGAGACAGGATCTTGCTCTATTGTCAAGGTACAGTGACATGATCATGGCTCACTGCAGCCTTGAACTCCTAGGTTGAAGTGTTCCTCCACGTCAGCCTCCTGAATAACTAGGACTATGGGCATGTGCCACTATGCCTGGATAATTTTTTTTTGAGATGGAGTCTTGCTCTGTCGCGCTGGCTGGAGTGCAGTGGCACGATCTTGGCTCACTACAACCTCTGGTACTGGGTCCAGCTCGGCCGTAGAGACCCCCACCCAGGCGGCGCTGAAGGCAGTAAGAAGGAGACACCCAGATAGAACAGCAAAGCAGACTATCCGAGGGCCAGCAGCCTTCCGGGGCTGACAGCATTCCGGGCTGAGGGCCTCTAGCGGACTCTGACCCGAGTAGTTATTCCCTCTGAACAGGTGATTATTATTAACAAACAGGTGTCCTGTGTTTTCTCATAGAACAAAAATAAACTAGGTAGGCAGCTGGTGCCTGCTTATCACTGATCACAGACAAACTAAAAAGTATTCTCCACGAGGGAGCCCCGGGGGCAGGGTCACGTGTTGTTTTAACTGGTGTATGATATACGTATACTGTTTTGCTACTTTAGAATGCCCCAGGTAGTTTTCCACTTCGTGGTGGGGCGTGGGGTGTGGGGCGTGGGGCGTGGGGCGTGGGGTGGGGGGGAGGCAGGCGGCCAGGTTTGCCTTGCCATCGTTCCCAGCAAACAATATACTTTATCATACATGTTAGGACTTGTCACAATACTCTGCCTCCTGAGTTCAAGCTAGTCTTCTGTCTCAGCCTCCGGAGTAGCTGGGACTACAGGCGTGCGCCACCACGCCGAGCTAATTTTTGTATTTTTAGTAGAGACGGGGTCTCACCATATTGGCCAGGATGGGCTCAATCTCTTGACCTTGTGATCTGCCCGCCTCAGCCTCCCAAAGTGCTGGGATTACAGGCGTGAGCCACCGCGCCCGGCCAGAAAAATTTTTCTTTTAATGTTTTCTAGATATAGACTCTCCCTATGTTGCCCAGCCTGGTCTCCAACTCATGGGCTCATGTGATCCTCCAAGCTCAGCCTCCCAAGTAGCTAGGACCACAGATATGTGCCACCACACCTGGCTAATTTTTGTATTTTTTATAGAGATGAGATCTTACTATATTGCCCAAGCTGGTCTCTAACTCCTGGGTTCAAGCAATCTACCTGCCTTCGCCTCCCCACGTGCTGGGATTACAGGTGTGCGCCCAGGCTCCCAGCTATTTGTGTTGTTTGAAGTTATCAAGTATGCAGTTATTGGTCGCAGCTGCTCCAGGACACAAATACGTAGGATTTAAGCCAGGTGTAGTCAGGAAAGAGAAACTGGTGGGGCACGTGGTGACCTCGGCAACTCCCAGGGCTTCCAGTCTGTGTCAGTTTCCTCATCTGTAAGATGAGGGGTGGGAGGTTGGGCTCTTTGGTTCTGCCAGGGGTGCTCCATACTGACTAGCATGGGTGGAGCCAGTTCCGTCTCTCTTCAGCCTCAACAACTGCCTTGGGCGATAATGGCTCCTCCTGGGCCACTGGGCAGTGCTGTGGGTGATTGCTAATGACCAAGAGAGTGCAGGTTCTGCCACTGTTCCCTGGCCAGCCCCTGTGTTCAGAGGAGCTGAGAGCAGCAGACCTAGGCTTATCTTGCCTCTCGGAGAACTGGGGCGGGCCTGGAGCCCTCCCTGTCCTCAGTTTACCTGTCTGCAGGATGGGGGTGCTATCATGCCATGTCCTTCCTGCTGCCTGCTCCTGGCCAGCCCAGGCCACGTGGCCTGCTGCTGCTGTAAGTAGCAAAGTCTGCACCTGGGCAGCTGGGCCCAGCACACCTGCCCCGCCTGTTCCCACCCTTCCCCTGCTTTCCAATGCACTTAGACCCGTGAAATCTGGACTAGGGCGGCGCAGGGCAAGCCCCAGGTGAGAACAGGGCTTCTGTGTCAACAGAGCTGGTTTGAATCTGTTTCACATTGACCCTTTACGTGAACCAGAACAGCTGCTTCCCCCACGAGCTGTCAGAAGGCCAATGCCTGTCTTGCTAGTGAGGAAACTGAGGCTCAGAGAGGCAAAAGACTTGCTGAAGATCACGCCACCAGGACCCAGGGTTCAAGCGCAGGCCTGCCCAACGTTTCCCAGGTTCTCTGTGGCCTCCTGGCTGCCAGGAGGAAGGCAGAGACCAGGTGCCACCTTTCTGAGGTGAGGCAAGGAGCACCTGGCCCTGGGGCATGTCTGACTTGGCGAAGGTCTCACGGGTGGGTTATGGCATGGTTCCAGCTTGCAGGGTCTGGTGTGGGCAGCAGCTCTCTGCCTTCGCCCCAGTTCCTGGTGGGTGGCCCCAGCAGAGCCCCCCCTAGCTTCACTCCCCTGCATGCCGCCTGCCAGTCGGTGGTCTGCTGCATCCAAGGTCCTGGCCAATCCCCTCCACTCCTGAAACCTTAGTTTCCTTGTCTGTGAAATGGGGACGTATCGGTGAGGCACCTCCTACACCTGCTGAGAGCTAAGTGAAGTCCTGCATGGGCAGTGCCCTCGCAAGGAGGACCCACCAGACCACACGGCTCAGGTGGCTCTCGGGTTGGCTTTGGATTTCCTCGAAGATGTGGGAGATCCCAGGCGGAGAGGATTAAGGCGGGATTACCGAGAGTCTGTCTGAATGCTGGAGGAAGAAGGGCAGCTGGGAGATGAAGCCGGTAGGACTGGGTCAAATCCCATTTCCTGCCTCGTTTCAATTCAACTTTCCAACAGCCCTCCCGGGCTCATCTTGCTTTCTCATCTAATGGACAAGCAAACAGGCTCAGAGAGGTGGTGTGACTTGCCCAAGGTCACTCAGCTTGCTGTGGAACAGGGACTTCCACTGTCCCAGTCTGTCTATGGGAAGCCACTCTACAGCTGCCCTGACCCCTCGTTCTCTGGACTAGGGTGGCCCAGCTCCAGGTTCTTGGGGCCTTCTCTGACAGCAGGCAGCTGTGACTGTGTCCTCAGAGACCCGAGTGTCTGAGAGGGCCCCACAGAGCTTGGGCTTCCTGGTGGAAGAGGAGGGGTCTGTCAACCACCTGCCCTACCCCTGCCCCAGGGTTCCCTTGGAGCTTCTATGCCAGCCGGATTCAGGTGGGCCTGGGGGAATATCGTGCCTCGAATCAGACCTTGAGATCTGCCCCGTCCCCTGTGCCCTTCCCTGCCCAGGACTATGGTTAGAAACCCTGACTAGGGCCGGGCGTGGTGGCTCAGGCCTGTAATCGCAGCACTTTGGGAGGCCGAGGCGGGTGGATCAAGATGTCAAGAGATCGAGACCATCCTGGCCAACATGGTGAAAGCCCGTCTCTACTAAAAATACAAAAATTAGCCAGGTGTGGTGGTACATGCCTGTGGTCCCAGCTACTCGGGAGGCTGAGGCGGAGGAATTGCTTAAACACAGGAGGTGGAGGTTGCAGTGAGCTGAGATTGCGCCACTGCACTCCAGCCTGGCGACAGAGCAAGACTCAAAAAAAAAAAAAAAAAAAAAAGAAAGAAAAAGAAACCCTAACTAAGGGGATTTTATGTCCACCAGGGGGCCAGTAGGTGGGAAGTGGCTTAAACAAGGTAGGCTTATAATCTCACAGTTCTGGAGATCAGAAGTCTGAAATGGGCCTCACGGGGCTAAAATCAAGGTGTCTGCAGGGCTGTGTTCCTTCTGGAAGGAAGGGGAGGATCTACTTCTGTACCTTTCCAGCTTGTGGAGGCTGCCTGTGTTTCTTGGCTTGTGGCCCCTTCCTCTACCTTCAAGCCAGCAGCAGAGGGCTGAGTCCTCATGCCGTGTCTGTTCTTTCTCCTGCCTTCTTATCCACACTTACAAACCCTTGTGATCACACTCAGGATAATCTCCCTGTTTGAAGGTCGGCTGATTAGCAACCTTCATGCCATCTGCTACCTTCATTCCCCTTGGCCATATAATGGGATTCACAGGTTTTGGGCATTAGGACATGGACATCTTGTGGCAGGGGCATAATTCTGTCGATGGCACCAAGAAACACCTGGATGTTAAGGATTCACTGAACGCTGTTCAGCCTCCACGTGCTGGGAGCAGCAGTGAGCAAAGCCAACAGACACAGCCACCCTTACGTTCACATTCAAGGGTGAGGGAACAGAATGAAACCCGGCAATGAAAATAAGTAGCGTAGGCCAGGCGCGGTGGCTCACGCCTGTAATCCAAGCACTTTGGAGGCCAAGGCGGGCGGATCACCTGAGGTCGGGAGTTCAAGACCAGCTTGACCAACACGGTGAAAACCCGTCTTTAAAAAAAAAAAAAAAAAAAAGAAGTAGCGTAATTGACTTGAAAAGTGCAGGGGAGAAAGAGAAGACGGATGGAGAAACACCCGGCCCCTTCTTCTTTTCTGTTTTTGTCTGAGATAGAGTTTCATTCTTGTTACCCAGGCTGGAGTGAAGTGGCGTGATCTCGGCTCACTGCAACCTCTGCTCCCGGGTTCAAGTCATTCTCCTGCCTCGGCCTCCCGAGTAGCTGGGACTGTCACCACGCCACCTGTCACCACGCCCGGCTAAGCACTTAGGTTTTCGAAGGGTCCCTCGGGCTTGGGGTGGAGAGTGAAGGGAAGCAGGGGGAAGTAGTTTAGGTCTTGCAATTGTCCAGGGGAGACATGACATTGCCTTTGACGGTGGCAGGGGTGGAGGTCATGAGAATCGGTCAGAGAGCAGATCTATTTTGAGGGGGGAGCTGAGGGTATTTGCGGGTGGACTGCCCTAGAACAGAGGTTAAGTGCAGAGTCAGGCTGACTACAAGGTGTCTGGTTTAGGTTTATAGAAGAAAGAAGTTGCATTTGCTGGCATGAGGAAAATGGAAGCAGATTTTGGGAGGAAAATGAAGGGTTTGGCTTCCAACATGCTGCGCTCGAGGTGCTGTTTAAGGGGATGTGGAGTTTAGTTATACTGATGAGGCTGGAGTTGGTTCAAGTATAAAAGGAGGGTCATCTAAATATAGATATTAAAGGTAATCCTGAGGGAGATGAGGTTACTGAGAGGGTGTGGGGAGGCAGGAGCGGAGTGAGGCTGGGGAGGGGCACCTGGGAGGAGGGAGAGAAGCCCAGCAATGTCCTTGGTGTCCCTGTGAAGATGGCACTTCTGGTGGTAGGAGAGCCCGCCCCCCGCCACCGCTTCTGAGACAGGCTGAGGAACCACCCTACATAGCAACTCAGGGCACTGGTGACTGTTAGCACACCCCAAATTGAACAAACACCCATTAAAGAGGGAGTGCCTCTAAGAAGCAAACGGGGTGCTGCCCAGGCTTCAGAGGACAGACACGGGTTCATTTTCTAACATGTCAATACCCCTAGACCACCCATGCCCGTCAGAAAAATCCTGGCTCCATGATCAGCTTTGAAACAACTTTATTAGAAGGCTTCTTTAAATGACAACTTCCAACTTCCAATTCTTTAATTTGCTTTTTGACGATTCCAGTTATAACTATATATATATTCATCTATGACAGTAATTTTTGCATTGATCTTTGCATCCTATTGAAGGTTTGCCAGTGGGCCAGCATTGTTGAGGAAGAGCAGCAGAAGGCTGGGAGGGAGGGAGCCAGCCCACCACCCTCTCTTCCAGCCCTGCCCACCGCAAATGCAGTGAGAGGCACCTCACTGCCTTGCCGTTCAGAAAGAGTGAAATACAGAAAACCCCCAAGTGCAGGAGATGACTGGACTTCCACCTTCAAGTTTATTGGGGATCCCCCCCATCTCTAAGCCCCCAGTCAAACCCTGAAATCCTAAGGCTCCCTGGGGGTGGGGCAAGTCCTTCCCTAATCTGCCAAAGGAAAGAAGCCAGGGCTGCTGCCTTCTGGCTGCTCCTCTGCCTTCAGTCCCAAGAAGAATTTCTCCGAAATTCTAAGACTATGGCTGCCCAAGGCCC
The DNA here is from genome assembly GCA_004027835.1 of Alouatta palliata. Classification (NCBI taxonomy): domain Eukaryota; kingdom Metazoa; phylum Chordata; class Mammalia; order Primates; family Atelidae; genus Alouatta; species Alouatta palliata. The sequence goes on from PVKV010014911.1 coordinate 24,117, forward strand.
CTCCTTCCTCTCCTCTTCCCCCACCACCGGGCGGGCTTGGGAAGGTACAATCAACCATGAACATAAATATGAATAAAAAATGAACTTGAAAATGACAAGCTATTAATTAAACAAATCTATAAAAATAGTTAGGACATAACTCTGTTCAAATAAATACAAAATAAATAGGTTCCAAGCAGTGACACGAGTGGAATGTGAGGCTGGTCCCGCTGTGCCCCTGCAGGGGTTGGACAGGAACCCCCAGGGGCATCAGAACAGACTCTGAGCAGTCAGCCAAACTCCCGGCTCCCTTGTCTTCCTCTGGAAGCACAGAACTCGCTCGTTTGTCCAGCTTGTCTTTCTGGACAAAACCCTTTTCCCAACAATGCATAATTAAGGCCTCCAACACCTTTTCCTTCCCTCTCCAGGACACACAAATGCTCTGCCCTTCTCCCTCAAACATAGTGTTCCACTGCCCTCAGGCCACAGCGGGGACAGTGAGTTTGGTTCTGAGCTGGTGCCAGTCCTGACAGGGTCTGGGCCAGCTCGGAGCACCATAAGCCCCAGCACTTGCCTTCGTGCAGACGGGTCAGGCGGCCCAAGGCCCCTGCACTCCCACGCATGCCCAGGAGCCCCAGCCATCAGCAGGGCTCAGATGCCAGTCAGCGCAAGGCCAGACCCTTTCCTCTTCCTGGCACAGCCAAGTTGGCGTCAACGCCATAGGCTGGGAAGTCAGGCCTGGGAGGCCATGTGACCTCAACTTTTATCATGGATTTTGAGATTGGATGAGGTGGTGGGATGTGGGCTGCAGCCCTCCTCCCACCCTATTACATCAGCAGCGAGGCAGGAAGCAGAGGGGAACAGGGAGATGTGTGGCAGGCCAGAGGGCAGGGGCCATGCCAAACCCTGGCTGCAAGGATGAAATGGAAGAACTAAGCCGGCCTCCAAGCTCACTATTGGCAGGCACTGCAGAAAATGTCCTGTCCCTACACATGTGAGCCCAGAGCCTGCTGACCCTGGACCCTGAGGAATGCCTGTGGTCTTCCCTGGAACCAACAGGAGGGTCTGCTGGGGTCAGCAGGACCAGCCCCGGGCCTGCCAGCTCTCCCCACCCTCCCTGTGGGTACGTCCAGGTTTTTCACAGCTTGGCTCGAGTCAGCTTAGTGTTGGCACATTCACAGAATGGAATGGATGCATACCCTGGGCAGCGGCCCAGGATCAGCGAGTCCACTGCGTGGCGGCCCTCCCCCCGTCACCGCGACTGCACGCCCAGGGTGATCTTCAGGTTCTCGTAGACCACATAGCTGATGCTCACGGCTGGGATGACCTTCATGAAGTTGGGGGCCAGCCCCCTGTACAGCCCAAAGGCCCCCTCGGTCCGCAGGATCTGTTTGAAGAGGCTGCTCATGGTCACCTCCGGAGCGCCCTCAATGGAGGCTGCAGGACAGAGACCACCAGTCAGATGCTTCCGTCTGCACCCTCTGACCTCCCAAAAGACTGCTCAGGGCCAGCCTTACCTTGTGCCTGCATCCGGGTCCTGACTAGGGCCAGCGGGTAGCTGGCCAGCTGGCCACAGGTACTGGACATGGTGCCACAGGCCAGGAGCACAAACACGCCGGGGTCCGCACTGTTCACTGCATAGTGCTGCAGCCAGGCATTCTTGAGCGTCTAGAAGGGGAAGGGAGCATGGGATAAGCCCTAGGAAGGGCTAGTGAGGCAGCAAGAGATGGGAGGTGGGGCTGTTACTGGATCCTCAGGCCACTGGAACCCAACTGCCGGGCCCAGGCCTGGCTGCCCTCTTTCTGCTGTCACTGGGAATTCCAGGACAAGGCAGAGGAAACACCTCCTTCCCCACACAGAAGGGCTGGGGTCTGTCTGGAGTGTGCTGGGGCCTTTGATCCCCTGGGGCCACCCTGCTCTGGGGATCTGCCTGCTGAGCCCCTGGCGACACAGAGTTTAGAGGCAGGGCTCACAGGAGCTGCTGGGGGCTGCCAGGGACAGGCAGGGTAAAGGAAAGCCTTGCAATGAACAGAGGAGCTGGAAGGAGACGCAGTGGTTTCCTGCGCTAACCATGCATCCGTCAAGGAGGGAGACAGCAGGTGGAGGTGTGCTGGGAGGGGGTTTCTAAACCTGTCTGGCTTGGGCCAGGGGCCTGAGCCCTCCTGAGCTCACCTCGTAGACTGCTAGGTCGATGCCGGCGTAGGGGATGATTCCCAGCATGTTGGGGACATAGCCTTTGTAGAAGGCAGCCACTCCCTCTCTGGCCAGGATCCTCCTGGCGCAGTCCAGCATGCCCGAGTACTGGCCCGTTTTCCGAAGCGCCATCCGGGTCTTCAGGACCTGCACAACAGGAGCAATGGGAACCGTGAGCACAGCCTGTGCCTCTCCCTAGCCCCAGGTACACTGCCTGCCCCAGGACCGAGGTGGCCCCTTACCTCCATTGGGTAGATGCTGCTCTGGGCGATGGCTCCTGCCAAGGACCCTGCCACAAGCCTCTCATGAATCCTCAGAGTCTCCTGGTCACTACCAACAAGGCGCTTGATCTAGAACCAGGAGCAAACAAACCACCCGATATACCCAGAGGCTGGGGCACCTGCTGCTGCCCCTCCCTCCCTCCTGGAGCCAGTCTCAGCCAAGCCCTGGAGTCCCTGGCACATTTTATGCTGCCCAGAAATGTAGGAACTGACGGCGAGCCCAGGCCTTTCGCCTCGCCCTGCTGTCCCCTGGCTGGTTCCAAGTGTCAGGGAGCTCAGTCCAGGGAAAGCCAGCAAGTCCAGGCAGTGAGTAGCCGCTGGCCAGTGATGCTTTCTGGGGAGCTGGGTCCTCACCTGCTCATAGGCCATGAATTTGATGGCTGATTCGGGGGCAATTTTGAGGACGTTGATGCCATTGCCCCGCCAGAGTGACCTGGCCCCTCCTTCTCGAATCATCTGGGTGAAGCCGCCAACAATGCCCATGTGGTTGCTGCGGGAGGCGTGGACCTGGGAGAGAGGAGCAAGCAGTCAGATGGACCCGAGGGGCACATGGCTGCCTCACCTGGCCAAGAGCCTCTGCTGGCCAACAAGCTGAGGCCAAAGAGAAGGGTCTTTCTTCTGTGGGTTTGCAGATGAGCTTGGCACCACGAGACCAAAGTAACCCTCTAGCTAAGTGAGGTTCAGCTAGATTGTACTGGGCATCCACTGGTTGCCAGCCTTGTCCTGAACAGTTCCGTAAAGGTAACTTCAAAAAAAAAATCAACGCCGGGCAGGGTGGCTCAGGCTTGTAATCCTAGCACCTTGGGAATCTGAGGAGGGTGGATCACTTGAGGTCAGGAGTTTGAGACTAGCCCTCCAACATAGTAAAACCCCATCTCTACTAAAAATACAGAAGTTAGCCGGTGTGGTGGCTGAGGCACGGAGAATCGCTTGAACCCAGGAAGCGGAGGCTGCAGTGAGCCGAGATCGCACCACCGTACTCCAGCCTGGCGACAGAGTGAGACTGTCTCAGGAAAAAAAAAAAAAGGCTGGGCATTGTAGCTCATGCCTGTAATCCCAGCACTTTGGGACGCTGAGGCAGGTGGATCACATGAGGTGAGGAGCTCGAGACCAGCCTGGCCAACATGGCAAAACTCCATCTCTAATAGAAATACAAAAATTAGCCGGGCATGGTGGTGTGCGCCTGTAATCCCTGCTACTAGGGAGGCTGAGGCAGGAAACCTGCTTGAACCCAGGGGCAGAGGTTGCGGTGAGTCAAGATCACACCACAGCACTCTAACCTGGGCAACAGAGCAAGACTCTGTCTCAAAATAGTAACGATTTTTAAAAATTGAGTTTATTATTAAAAAAACTTCAAACATATTAAAAAATCGAATGAATGCCCACTCAGCTTCGAAAATGATCAAACCACAGCCAATCTCCAGCTCCTGCTGCCCCTATCCATGCTGGTTTAAAGACACATCCCGGGCCTTTTATCATTTCACCCAAGGCCTGCTTTTAATCTCCACAAAATTCCTGATAATTCTGCTACAAAAACAAGCCCCTATTTTCACAGAGGAGGAGAAGTCCTGGGAAGGAAAGGGGTTTGCTCAAGGCCGCAAGAGGGAGGGAGGCAACTGTGGTGGCGCCCTGGGCAGAGTCCAAGCCCAAGGCTCTCTGCCCTAAACCACCTGCTTCCCTTGTCTTTGTGCAGCACAAGGAGGCCCAGCGAGGCAGCGGGGAGGGAATGGAGGCAGCTCTTCCAAGCTGGGCTCCTGGAACAAGGCGAGGTATGAGCAAGGGGATAGGTGGTGGCCAGTCACCATTCAGACATCAAAGTCCGCAAGTATCATCGTGTGGGTCAGTTTCACAATTCTGCCTTGACATCAGCCCAGCTTATCTCTGTTGTGTGGACATGGATTTGTGTACCTGGCCAAGGTAATGGCGTAGTTTCCGACTGGTGTGTGGGTCAGGTGAGGACAAGATGTACTTACAGAAATTGGTTCCTGCCTCACCCAGCCTCCCTGGCTTCACTTGTCCACGTTATGCCCTTGTAATGTGATGCCTGGCTTAAGTGCCTCAGATAAAATTAGATCCACTCTGCACAAAATGTCACCTAGAGTAGATCTGATGGTACTCCTGTCTGAGCAAAAATTCCAGTCTAATTTATTGGGTTGGAAAAGTTTGGGCCCAAAGTAGGCACCAGTCAGAGAAAGGGAAAAGTAGCCAAGCAGCATCCCCCAAGTGAAAACTGCCCCCAGCCCCCAGGTCTGGGGCCTTTTCCCTACATACCTGCATGAGCACCTTGAGTCTGTCCAGGGGGGCGGTGCAGGTTCGGGATACGGCCCCTGCCCCACCTCCTGCCACCAGGTGTCTCCACCACATCCCCGTCTGCCTCTCCTCCACTGTGAACTCATCAGGGACCGTCAGATTCTCACCCACATCAAAGATCTGTGAGGAAAGATGGCACAAGCTTGATTCCGGACCCTTGGGGCAAGGCTGCCGGCACTGGTCACCTTCTACCCTCTAGCATGGCTCCAGGCCAGGGACCACAGGACAGGGAGAAGGCCAAGGACCCTGGGTAGGAAGCGGGCTGGGGCCCTTCCCCTTCACTCTGAAGGCAGCAGAGCTCCTACCCCCACTGGGGCCCTGGAGAGGCACAGGTTAGTCTTAGCTGAATGCAGCAGGAAGGTGCCAGTTCCAAAACCATTCACCAACCCTTCCCAATGCTGCCAGGGAGCTCCTGCAAGAAAAGCTCACAAGGCCTGTGTGAGGTCACCAGGCTGGCTGTGCTAGAGGGATCAAGTCGAGGTAAAAGCCGTCCGAAACCTCACGTGTAACCAGATCACACTGGCAGAACATTATGCAAGGCCTCGGCAAACACGAGGACTCACTGCCTGCGTAACCTCTCTCCGAGTGGCATCCAGGCTGATCAGAGCCACCTCTGCTCTGATCCCAGGGCTAAAGGCCAGAGCTCTGGGCCAGCTGCTCCCACCCCTGAGCTGTCCACTTAAGTTCACTCAACAAACCCTGGCCTGGCACTGTGAGAGGCAGATGAGGAGCACCTCTGGCCTCCCCTCCTGGAGTGGACAGTCCAGGGGGACAGGACTGCACACCAGGACTAAGAGAGGGACACGCCACGCTGAGGGGCTCAGGGGCAGAGGCTGACACAGACTCACATTTCTGAACATGAAACCACAGTGGACGGGGGTGAACGGGCAGCATGTGTGCCACCATGGGGACACCTCATAGCTCTGTGCAGAGTGGCTTCTGCCCCCGCCCCTCCCACTGGGAGGAAGGGTCACATCAGCTTTGGGAGAACAGGCAGCACCGTGGAAAGGGGTACCTGAAGTGGCCCATGAAGAGCAGGGAGCATGTGGGGACAGAAGGCGTTCCTGGAAGAGGAACCCTGTGTGTGAACGATGGGGCTGTTGGGTTGGCCGGCGCCAGAACAGGGGGAACATGTGGAGAGCTGGCAGAGGAGGGGACAGTCTCCTGTGGAAGAGGACACAGCTGGAAAGCCTCAGCTGTACTCTGAGTGGTGCTGGGCTCGGGGCCCCTGGGGCGTGGGGCTCACCGTGGAATGCTTCCAGTAGAGGATGATCTCCGGGATGTTTTCCACAGGGTGCAGGAGGTGGTAGTCTCTCCACTCGTTCCAGTCAATGGTCATCGTGCCGTTTTTATCCATGCTGCGAGAGAGAGGCGAGGCTGCCCACGGGTCCACATGCCCACCTGCCAGCTGCACTCCCCCACCACTGCCTCCCAGTGAGCCAAGGGCAGGTGCCTCCACACCCTACTTAGCACAACAATGAGAATATAATGGCCCACAAGAACCCTGTTCTGATCAGGCACAGAAGTCAAGGGAGGCAGTCACAAGCTACACGGATACTTACTAGGTGACAGGGCCCCAGAAATGGCCCGTTCGTATTCTGACAGACAGACAAAGGATGCAGAGGAGAGAGGAGAAACAATATGCATAAGTGCTCGGAGCCATGTTAGAGAAGCAAGCACACACCCAGAGACATGGGCACAGCACGGCATGAGATGAGCCCGCCACAGTGACTGAACCCAGGGAGCGGGCGCCAGGGCTGCTGTCCTTGAGGACCAGCCAGTGTTCAGCCCGCAGCGTTTTGGGAAGGCTGAGCCAGGAGAGCAGGGAGCGGGTGCCAGGGCTGCTGTCCCTGGGGACCAGCAAGCGTTTGGTCTACAGGGTTTTGGGAAGACCATAGTGACCGAACCCGGGGAGCGGGCGCCAGGTCTGCTGTCCCCAAGGACCAGCCAACATTCAGCCCACAGGGTCTTGGGAAGGCCCAGCCAGGACAGGCGGTGACTCTGCAGCTGTCCCGTGCGATTGCCTGGCAGCTGCTCCTCACCAGGGAGCTATCTTTTGGGGCACCACCTGACTAAAGCGTTAAGTGCAAGTTACCAGCATGGGGAAGAAATTTACCTGGGATCAAGGTGCAGTGTGAGCCCCTCTGCACCACCCCCAACACATGCACGGGTGCTCGGTGCTGGCCTTTTACCTACTTGAACCACCCCCAAATTAGTTTTCACTTCATGGGCTGCTGGCCGATGGGCAAATTTCCAGGTGATCTGTGATTCTTCAGATGAAAGCTGGCCTGCAAGCCTGGGGAGGGGCTGGCCTCCGGGGGGGGTTACTTATTCATCCTTTCAAACCATGAGAAGGCCAAGTTCAGAGCAACAGAGTCAGCACAGGGAATGGCATTGCAGGGCTAGTCTCAGAGCCTTCCTTTCATCACAATTAATCCAAATGCAGAGGCTGGCTGAGCACTCACCTCTTGAGAATTTTTTCTGCCTGCTGTTCAGATATCTTAACTCCCAGGTCCCGCAGGGACTGCATGATCTCCTGTGCGTCGATGCGTCCTACAAGAACAGAGGCTGTGAGCAGGAGCTGGGCGCACAGGGAGGCCCGAGGCTGGACCAGCTGCAGCTCTGAAGGCAGCACTTACCATCATTCTTTTTGTCCAAACTCTTAAACACTAGCCTCAGTTTCTTCTCATGATCTTGGAGATAATGGACAAATTCTTCAAAGTCTAGTTGCCCATCGAGGTCCTTATCCCCGGCTTGAACAATTTTCTAGAAAAGAAAAGTAAGGTTTTGGGTTTTGGCTCCTGGACCGGCCTTTCCTTGTCCCTTGTGGGGCCCCATCCCCAGGCAATGACTGCACTAATCCGTGAGCAGAGCTGTCCCCAAGATGCTTCTGCTCTACTCCCAGAGCCACCATGGCAATTGACTCACATGCCAGAGCCACCACCTAGAGCCCCAAGTGCTGGCCAGAACCTCCCTCCCAAGCAGAGAGGGAACAAGGAGCCTGGGAAGAGCCCTCTGGACAGAAGCCAACAGGGACAGCTGGGTGCGCTCTCAGTCTGAAGACCCGCGTGCTGTACAGTTGGGGTTAGCTGCCTGGCCCCACTGCAGTGCCGTCCCTGGGTCCCTGGACCCAGGCTTCAACCACACATGTGCCCTGCTGAGACGTGGGGATGGCCATTTCCGACAAGGATGCTGCAGCTTGCTCTTTCTCTCCTAAAAGTGGCATTAGTCCAAGAATAATTTGGTGGCCAGGGTGAAAATAGGGGGCAGAGCCAGACCCTGCCAGAGAGCACCCGAGGATGGGGAAGTGTAGAGAGCCAAGGGTATGTGCTTGATGGTACTGCCAGTCCTTGCTCTACGGGAAGCCAGGTGATACCGCCACCCTGGCTCTCTCAATCAGTCACTGAAAACCACTTTAGTGACCCAGAGACTCCGTTCCTTGGCTGCGAGATTCCAAAAGTACCCCCACCATGTCCCCGCTTCCCAGGAGGTGGGCTTCGTTCAGCAGCTGTTAATGGTTTTGGATGCCTGGCAACTGGGACTTCATGAGAGCGAACATCTCCCCAGCACCTAGCACGGGCTGCAGGGCATGCTAAATGCTTTGCTTCTAATAACACTCACCCCTTGCAAACAGCTCTAGGAGGTAGGAATGTCATTTCCCCATTTTACAGAGAAGGAAACAGGAGTTGAAAGAGGCTAAATATTTATACAAGGTCGAACAGCTAGGGAAGTGGTGGGCGGGATGCAAGTCAGGCCGTGGTCCTCCCAGGCCGCCTCCCTGTAGTTCCTGCCACCACCCTGGAGTCTAACCTCCAGAATGTGGGAGATGAAAGTGAGTCACCCTAACTCAGCTACACCCTGAATCCGGAACCCAAAACTGGAACCGAGAATCTCCCAAGGAAGATGGTATGGTTTTCCTGTGTCCCCTACACTTCTCACCGAGAGAAATCAACTGACAGCCAGCCGGGGTTTGGAAATGGATGGCCCACTGGCTAGCTTGGCCCTCAAAGGATCACCCCCATGCCTCTCTATTAGACACACTACTGACAGTGCCTTGTGATTCCTCAGCTGCCAAGGGTGCCAGGGGCAGGGAGGTCTGGACAGATACCCCATGACCTGGTGTGATCAAAAGGCTAATGCGAGGGGTGTGGCTGGAATGTGGGACAGATGCTCGGACATATTTTATCTGCTATCTGAGGTTACATTTAACTTCCTGTGGACATCTGTGCTCTCAGCCAAGGGTGACATAAATCACCTATAGGGTGACTGCTCCAGATCCCTGACAGGAATGGAAATAGAGTGGACAAGCCACTTATGGAGGAGGCGAACATTAAGCACAGAGCCCTCTGGTACCCAGCCGCCTGCTGCCAGGGTGAGCCACATGCCTCCCTGGGGTGGGTGCTGACACACAGACACCCGGAGCGGAGGGTGTGCTCGCCGCAGCTGGCTTCAACACATTCTCAAAGTGCTTGCTTCTGCCTCACAGGGCCTGGGACTCCTGTCTCTTTCCTTGGATGTGCAGATACTCTTCAGTGCACAGTGGGCATGGGGGGGTGGGTATCAGGGAAGCTGATTACCCGAGAAGGAGAAGCTGAGGAGGCAAGGGGCCCCCAGACTTTGCAGCTCAGCTTCCCCACCTTCAGAGCGGACACAGGCCCTGTTCCCCAGGGATGTCTGAGGGTCGAGAAGGCTTCCTCACCCCCGCATCAGGGACGGGCAGCTCCACCCCATAGCACCCTCCCAATCCTGGGCCTCCCTTCCTTCTCCCATGCGCTCCTGGCCTGCCCCCCAGACCCCTTTGAGGCCCTGTACTTCTCAGGAACATCCCCTTCATTCCAGCAAAAGGAATTTCCTTTCCGAAAGTCCATCTCCCATAACAGCCTTCGCTAGAATTCCAGCCTTCCCTGGAAGTCACATGAATACCAGTCACTCCGGTGACGTACACGTGCCGGCCACAGCCACATAACAATGGGAAAAACTCCTACATTTCAGACATTCTTCCCTCTCGGCGGGGGACGGTTCATGCACGCTCAGCCATTCACTCAACAAATACCGGTTGAACGCGCCTCTCCCTCCTGCGCAGTCCCCCCACAGACCTGCTTCCACTGGCGGTAGGTGGAGAACTCCTGGGAAGGGATGAAGACACTGAGCTTGAAGATGGACTTCAGCTCAGCAGGGAGCCCCTTGGACTCAAAGTACTGGAACTCGGTCTGGGCCTCCCCAATGACCGGCACGTACAGGCACAGGCAGAGCATGCTGGCGGCCTGCTGGGTGCCCTCGCCACCGGGAGCAAGTTCTCTAAATGCAGCCGGTCCCGTGAAACTTGCATAAGACAAGCCGGGCCTCAGCTATCATTGGCTGCTTAAGCCCCGCCCTTTTACTTAATTGAAAAAAAAAAAAAACAAAACCCTCCCACGGCAGGTCTGCCAACAGCCAATGAATACAGAGCCCGGGGGAGAAGGCGCATCAGGTTGCTCAAGAGAGAGGCACAAAGATCAGGGCTGACGTCACAGCTCCCTCCCTGCAGTTAACTCTTGGAGAAGAGGCTGGGTGACGCGTTCTGCCTGCCTGGATACTAGGTAAGGAGCCCAAACAAACCTTCACCCTCTGGCTGCCAACCCCTCCAAATGAACAAACAGACTATAGCCTGTTTTCACACAAGATCCCTAAACTCATCACACAACACAACAGTTTTCTCCTTTTAGTAAATCATTCCCAATCAAAAGATCAGTAGATAGAGCCAGACAGAGCTGATCGCTACTGAAAATGGGTCCAGTTCAGCTGTGAGAGGAGGCTGAGGGGTGGCTAAGAGCCAGGTGCCCGGCCATCCTGGAAAGTGGACCCCACTACGGGTCCATGTATCCTGCAGGGGAACTGCCCTGGCTGGCGGAGGCCCTGGCCACACATGGCTCCTTGGCACAGTTCTAGCTGGCTCCTGCTTCAGGGAACCTCCATAGACCACATGTGCCCTTCACAGCCCACATGTGATCAGTGCATTGAAATCTTTTCCAGGCCATTCTGCAATGTGAGCACGGAGGAACCAGCTTTAGCCTGGGGGCCCCAGAGTGCCTAGAAGCTGACATGATGGGGATGGGAAGAGGACACCATGCTGAAGGACTCCCCAGAAGCATCAATCTGGGGTCAGCCGAGGCTTCACATGAGACCCACAGTCTTCAATGCCCACGTTCACTCAGAACACGTAGAAGTCCAGTCTTAGTCACAGCTAGAACTTTGCTGTTCAACACAGAA
>PVKV010014911.1:35228-55995 GCA_004027835.1 Alouatta palliata
AAGCAATTCTCCTGCCTCAGCCTCCCGAGTAGCTGGGACTACAGGCACGTGCCACCATGCCCAGCTAATTTTTGTATTTTTAGTAGAGACGGGGTTTCACCATGTTGACCAGGATGGTCTCGATCTCTTGACCTCGTGATCCACCCGCCTCGGCCTCCCAAAGTACTGGGATTACAGGTGTGAGCCACCGCGCCCGGCCAGCTTTTTAAATATAAAGTCATAGCCGACCAGGCATGGTGGCTCATGCCTGTAATCCCAACATTTTGGAAGGCTGAGGCAGGCAGATCACCCGACGTTAGGAGTTCATGACCAGCCTGACCAACATGGTGAAACCCTATCTCTACCAAAAATACAGAAATTAGCCGGGTATAGTAGTGGGCTCCTCTTCACCACAGGAGGCGGAGGTTGCAATGAGCTCAGATTGCGCCATTGTACTCTAGCCTGAGCAGGAGTGAAACTGTGTCTCAAAAAAAAGTAAATTCAATAATAGCCAAAAGAACTCTGGCAATAAAGAAAAAAAAAAGTAAATTCATTAAAATAAAATGAAATGAACAAACTCAGTTCCCCAGGATAGCCACACATAGTCACTGGGCATTTCCGCCATCACGCAAACTTCCACTGGGCAACACAGCTCTAGAACGACCTTTGCAGGGGAGGACAGTCCTCTGCAGGCAGGGTGAATTCTGCGCTCCTTCCTTCCCCCAAGATTCGTGCTGCGGAGGAAGAGACCACGTCACCAAGATGAGAACAGGCTCAGTCTCACCCTTGTTCCTTCTACAGTGCGCCACTTCCTAATATAGACTACATCTTCCCACTACCGGGATGGATAAAAATGGATAGTTATTACTTGGGGATCACAGAAGTAAACGGACTTCTTAACGCACTAAAAAGCTTGTTGTTAACTCGTAAAGAGGGTGTTAGAAGATGTTGATACTTACATACAACATTATGAAACAGAGATTATGACAAGTGCTATGATGTTTAGGTCCTTCTAAGAGATCTGATAATGAGTCTGTGAGAACAGGTCTTGGTCTACTCTAGTGGCAGATCCTATGAGGTTTCACTGGGTTATCCAGGCAGATTCCTGTTCAGACTCCACTAAATCCATGACATTCAGCTGTCTCTTAAGCTGCACAAGCCAGAATGTTCTGCCTTGGACTATCTTCACACACGTCTTATCTCTACCACCAGGGTCCTTGAAGGTAGAAGGCTCTTGCTTCAAACCCTTGGACCTCCTTGTCTGGAACCAACTTCTTGCCTTGATCAAATAAGGTGCTTCATAAACAGTTTCCAAATGAGTGAATCAGCTCAGGGGGCCTCTAGGACCCCAAGAAACAAACTTATGACCGTGCTTGACAAAAGCCTATTTTTCTGAGCACCTGCAAATACAGTTGTCAGGGCATTATACTGAAATGAACAAGATAATGTATTATTTTTACTATTATCGAGACAGACTCTCACTCTGTCACCCAGGCTGAAACCTCCGTTTCCCAGGTTCAAGTGATTCTTGTGCCTCAGCCTCTCAAGTAGTTGGGATTACAGGCGCCCACCACCATGCCTGGCTAATTTTTGTATTTTTAGTAGAGACTGGATTTCACCATGTTGGCCAGACTGGTTTCCAACTCCTGGCCTCAAGTGATCTGCTTGCTTCAGCCTCTCAAAGTACTGAGACTACAGGCATGAGCCACCGCGCCTTGCCTCTATTATTTTATTTTAAAAAAGATTCACATTGCCGGGCGCAGTGGCTCATGCCTGTAATCTCAGTACTTTGGGAGGCTGAGAAGGGTAGATCACAGGGTCAGGAGATCGAGACCATCCTGGCCAACATGGTAAAACCCTGTCTCTACTAAAAATGCAAAAATTAGCTGGACGTGGTGGCAGACGCCTGTAGTCCCAGCTACTTGGGAGGCTGAGGCAGGAAACTCGCTTGAACCCAGGAGGCGGAGGTTGCAGTGAGCCGAGACTGTGCCATTGCACCACTCCAGCCTGGGCGACAGAGTGAGACTCTGTCTCAAAAAAAGAGAGCTGAGCCTTAAAATGCTGGTCTTCAGGAATGCTCATTCTATTTTATAGAATGAGATGTTGCCCTTTTAAAAAAAAATGCCGGTCTTCCTTTGTTACATTATTCATGTTTGTTTCTGAAACTAAAATAAATTACACAGATCTGTTAAGTCTCATTTTAGCGATGACTGCAGTCATTCTAATATTAAAAAACAAAATTTTTTGAGTAAGTTCAATTGAATATTTCATTTTCCAATAAAGTATATTTTAAAAATAATTATGGTACATATAACTGTACTATTGAGTTTTATAACATATTTAACAAAAGAAATCTGAGAAGAGATTTGAAAATGATACTAAATAAAAGTGAAACATGTATTCTTTTTCTTCTTTTTATTTCCTAAGATGGAATCTCGCTCTGTCGCCCAGGCTGGAGTGCAGTGGTACGATCTCGGCTCACTACAACTTCCACCTCCCGAGTTCAAGCGATTCTCCTGCCTCGGCCTCCTGAGTAGCTGGGACTACAGGTACCCATGACCATGCCCGGCTAATTTTTGTATTTTTAGTAGCGATAGGGTTTTACCATGTTTGTCAGGCTGGTCTCAAACTCCTGACCTCAAGTGATCTGCCCTCCTTGGCCTCTCACAGTGCTGGGATTACAAGCGTGAGCCACTGTGCCCAGCCTGAAACTTCTATATTATAAGGCAAAATTATTAAAGATTATCAAATAGGAACAATTGTTTTCTAGAAAAAAAAAGAATGGAATCTCCTTGATCATAACAAAGCTTTACACAGACCAATAGTATTATGGGGTCAGGAAATGTTCTCTGAAATGGTCTGCACGTACTTGTCAAGATGTTATTTTACAATACTAACATCAATTCGACTCCAACATTAATTTTTAAAAAGGGTTCTAACTTATTTGCTGCTGTGACTGGGTCCCACAGAATGTCTTCATTGGATAAACTTCAATTGGGGTTTGCTTATTTAAATTATCTGTCCTACTGAGTTCCACAGGCAATTCAGAACTCCATCTTCATGCAAAAATGGAGAATTCTACCCAAATAAGCCAATCTCCAGGTGCCTAGTGTCCAGGACAACTGCTCTATTTCTGGAATTGCAGACTGTGGGGCCCAGAGGGGCTCTGGGATCATCCCATAATCTCTGAGTGGAGCAAACATGCCTGGGAGAGGTGACCTGATTTGCCCAATTCCCAAAGCCTGTCAATGCAGGGCAGGGCCTTGCACCCAGGGTTCCTGTTACAACATCCACTTCAAACAGCACCCAAAACTGATATTTCAGTATTCGGTTCCCAGAGAATGCCGGTAAGCCAGACACTGGGAATGACAGTAGGTAATACCTCATACTGGAAGGCGGCAGGTGTGTGGCAAAGGTGTAACTTGAGCAAGTTGAGCCCTATCTAAATACAACCAAAAACAGTGTTTGTGTCACAGCTTCTGAACACCTCTGTGAGAACTAGATTACGGAAGAACTAAAGCAGGCCTTGGGTTTCAGCCCTGATGTTTCACACCGGCCCGCTCAGCACTCCAAGATCTGAGCACAGCACACACTGTGTGTGATTCCTCTCTGTTCTTTATTATTCTGACTTGATGGCACAGACCCCCATCTGTTTCAGCTCCTCCGACATCCATTCCTGTGACTAGTATTTGGAAATAGTGACAGCAACACTAGGTCCCTTAGGATTCAGCGGCATCAGATTGCAATTAATCTATAAAGTAGCAGTTCCTCTCCTGAGCATCTTCTCACAGCAAATCTGCCAATGCCACCAAAAGCTTTCCTTGTTCTACCACTCTGTTACATGCCAGAAGGAAGCAAGTGCTTCCTGTAAGGGCCGGAATATCATGAATAAGAACAGGGCAGGTACAGTGCCTCTGGGAGTGTAGCATTAGGTCAGAAAGTTCCTCTCCTCTCCTCTGCAATGACTCAGACTGAGCCAGAAATATTAGTATGTGGAGGGAGCCTTGCCAGCATCCAGCTGCAAGCCCCACCCACCCTTAAGGCTCTCAAACCTCATTGGCAGCTGTGGCCACAGTGTCATTTGATGATCAGGTTGCCATGACAGCCTAGTATAGCCGGTTTCCAATGAAACCTACCTACACTTGGAAATTACACACACAATGAGCAAAATTTTCTGTGCTTCCGAGAAGACAGCCCCTCAGGATTTGAAAGCTTGAATGCCGCTGAGGGCACCTCCCACTCCAGAGTAATGGCTTTCTTCTCCAACTGCAGATTAATTGTAGGATGAAGATAAAGGGAAAAACTGGAACAGTTCCTAGAATAAAAGCTTGCAGGAACCTGACTCACTAGCAGACATATTTAAACAGGGGAAGTGAGAGCAAAACAAAGTAGTGCTTCTGGGACACTGAGAAGCCAGAGAACCAAAGTGTGCTTTTCTTTTTCATTGTTTTTTTTTTTTTTTTTTTTTTTTTTTTGAGATGGAGTCTTGCTCTGCTACCCAGGATGGAGTGCAGTGGCACAATCTCGGCTCACTGCAACCTCCACCTCCCAGGATCAAGCGATTCTCCTGTCTCAGCCTCCCTAGTAGCTGGGACTACAGGTGTGCACTACCACACCCTGCTAATTTTTGTATTTTTAGGGATGGGGTTTCACCATATTGACAAGGCTGGTCTTGAACTCCCGACCTCGTGATCCCCTACTTTGGCCTCCCAAAGTGCTGGGATTATAGGTGTGAGCCGCTGTACCCGGCCTAAAGTGAACTTTTCAAAAATGTTTCCAAAACATTCTGGAGGTTCTTTCATGAGAGAATTGGTGAGGCCAGCCCCAGTCAGTGATCACAAACCCCAAACACCTTCAGAGCACTGCTCTGGGAAAGGATGGGGGCTGCATCCCTGCTCCTGTTACTCCGGTTCTTGGTCTGTCTGCTTTGTGAGTCTATGCTGCCCAGATGTGCTTTCTCCCTTGCTTCAAACCCAACCAGCTGCCTCATCTCTCACTTGGGCTTCCCCAATTTGCAGCCAGCTGAACTGTCTCTCTTCTGGGGATCAGCCAGTAAAAAGTGTGGGTCTCTTGATTCTGCAGGCCAGGAACTAAGCTGTTCAGAACAGAAAGTCCTACCCTGAGGCTGCCCCTGGGGGGAGAGCTGGCAAGAGGGTACTGTATGATGCTGAAAAATAGAGCAGTTAATTACTGAAGACAAAAACAGGTGAGTTTAAAAGGCAGTCGGCCATTCAAGGTAGTAATAAGGCAAGCAGGTCTATGGATAAAAGTTGCTCACAAAGCTAGTGCCACAGCCATTTCCAGTCTTGTCTAAAACAATCAAAAGGTACAAAGTGACACCCTCTCTTTGTATATTAAGTATGCACATCCTGGGCATAACAGACTCTAAGAGACCCACTGCTCTGCTTGGAAGGAACCCGTCAAAGACGAGGACTTCTTCCCAGTGCCCATTAGACTGCAACCATTATTACATCAAAAGTCTCTATTAGCAAAGGCAAGGTATTTCAACTTAATATTTCTGCAGTATCTACAATGTGCCAAACAGGGCAGAATTTCCTTTTCTTCTCTGCTTTTTATCCTCAGTAAAAAGATTCTAAAATAACCAAAGCTCAGGAAGTGAACAAGGTCACTCCTAGGGCGGCAGGTAGGAGAAACCTGAGCCAAATGCCAATTTCCTTTCTAATACTGAACACTCCATTAGTCTTATTAAAAACTGCTTTCCTAAGGGAAAACAAGGCAGCACAGGGCAAGGATTTGGGGGCGAAATCTCAGCTCCACCTCTCTTTAGTTGTTTAACCCTCGGCAAGTAATGTAACCATTCTGTACCTCGGTTTCCTCATCTCCGAAATGGGGATACTACCACTTACCTTGGCTCTTGTGAGGATGGTAACTCACGCTCAGGGCTCGGGAGGGATGAAAGACCCCGCAGTCAGCAGACCCGCAGTGGCCGCAGTCATTCCCAGAGGGGCACCAGCCTCTGCGCCTCATGACTCCAGCGTCTCCTCGGACTCAGTGTCACGCCTTCACTCTTCCTCCCAGACCCAAAGGAAAGGTGGGTCGGACCCAGGCAAGGGGACTGTGACCTTCAGGATGCCAAGACCACCCCCACAGCTCCTAACAATTGGGTTCCATGGTGGAGGCGCACTCTCTCGCCCTTCCTGAGCTGTTCAGATAAGCTAAGGCACACTTTCACAGTTTGTCCCTTACTTTCAAATGGCATTCTTCAGCCAAACTAACAAATCCTAAGGCAAATCTATTTCGACCTTCCTTCCCCCAACAGCCACACTGGGGTGACTGCAGTGGGTAATGTAGCTTTCACAGGCACCACAGAAAGATTTTAGATGGAATTTGTGGGCCTCCTCATTGCCTACCACTTCTCCCTGAACCCCAAACTAATGTTATGAGTTCTCCCTTCCTCCCCACACTCATTTTTCCCCCAGGAAAATGATCCCAGACCAGTCTCTAAACTAGGAGGTTCTCCTGAGGCCAACATTACCTTAGGAAACTGATCTGCAGGTCCAACCACCAGCAAAATGGTGGGTCTCTTTTCCGTGGCCTCAGCCCTTCCGTCCTGTTTCCCCAAAAAGCTTGCCATCTGGTCTCTCCGGGCAGGGGCTGGGGTGCCTCTGACTTCATGATCGTGCCCCTCTCTGGAGCCTTGGCACCCAGCCCTGGGGAGAAAGCTAGCTAGGAAATGCCACGGCATCTGCAACATCACGGTCTCCTCCAAACGCCTCCGATGGTGACTGTTCACTTTTGAGGGATGTGACCACAATACCAAGGCTTTCTGGCTACACAGCTGCTGGGAAGACCGGCCTGGGAGTTCTCAGGCTGGAAGCTCTGCATGCAGGGGCGGTTTCCTGCTTTTTCAAATGTGCTAGCACTGCTGTCGTGCCCGGCCTGAGAAGTAGCTCACTCTAAGGGAGCCTTGCCCGACTGCCGGCAATAAGGAGAAAGCAGCTGGAGCTTCTTCAATAAAAACTCACTTCTGCAGATGACGGTGAGCAAACGTTTGGCTTTTTTTAAAAAAAGCAAAACGCGACAGCCAAGCAGACCACTCCCAGAGGCAGAAGCAACTTCGAGCTCCCAATTATTCAGCTGTCCTCGCTCATCACCCAAGCCGAGGACTCCAGCATCCAGTCTGCATTCTCACTGCAGCAGAGCCCAGCCAATCACCTCTGCCGACACTACCTAGTTCATTATCCCCACCAGCACCAGCCCTCCAATCAGAGGCCGCTGATTTCCTGCATGAAACCTGGCAATTCTGCAGGGAGGTACGGACTCACGCTTCAGATGAGGCTCGGCTTACAGAATCCACTCTGAGCCGGCTCCTTAGCAAAAGTAACTCCCTGCCCTCCACCCAGGTTGCTTCCAGACAGCATTCACCATCAAGTGCAACATGATCAACAGTCCTTGGCAACACGTCCTAAGAGCATTCTAGAAACATTTTTCCTTGTTTCAAGATCCAGTTTTCTCCAACAGAGCACATGCCATATCACAGCGGCTACTTCTGTTATGTCTGCCTCTACAAGATGAGCTGCCTGGGGACAGGACCAAGTCACAGACCTTTCTACCCCTAGGACCAGGTACCGATTAAGTCTATAGACTGAACTGAGTAAAAGGTCATAAATAAAAAGGAAATAATCTTTGATCATTTGTTTCTCAGTTTACTAACAGATAAATGCACTGGCTACTATCACTCCTCACTGAGGTGAGCCTTTGAGAGCGTTCACAACATTCATTCATTCATTCACTGAGACGGAGTCTTGCTCTGTTGCCCAGGCTGGAGTGCAGCTCTTGGCTCAATGCAACATGTACCTCCAAGGTTCAAGCAATTCTCTTGCCTCAGCCTCCCGAGTAGCTGGAATTACAGGTGCGTGCCACCACACCTGGCTAATTTTTGTATTTTTAGTAGAGACGGGGTTTTACCATGTTGGCAAGGCTGGTCTCGAACTCCTGACCTTGGATGATTCACTCACCTCGGCCTCCCAAAGGGCTGGGATTATAGGTGTGAGCAACTGCTCCCGGCCTATTTAAGTATATTTAAAATATTAAGTGACTATTTAAAGCAAAAATAAAACAATACACTGCAGGTTTATAACACGTGTAACAGTAAAATGCATGAGAACCATAGTTCAAAGTCTGGGAGGACAGAAATGAAAGTATACTGTTTAAGATTCTAAAACTAGGCCAGGCATGGTGGCTCTCACCTGTAATCCCAGCACTTTGGGAGGCTGAGGCAGGAGGACTGCTTGCAGTCAGGAGTTTGAGACCAGCCTGGGAAACCAAGTAAGGCGCTATCTCTGTTTCTACAAAATACACAAAAATTAGCTGAGTATAGTGGCTCACACCTGTAGTCCTAGCTACTCAGGAGGGTAGGGCAGGAGGACTGCTGGAGCTCATAAGTTCAAGGTTGCAGTGAGATACGATCACACCACACACTCTAGCCTGGGCAACAGAGTGAGATCCTGTTTCCAAACAAACAAACAAACCCAACTTGACCACACTGACATTTACAAAATACTCCACCCAACAACAGCAGAGTACACATTATTTTCAAGTGTACTCAGAATATATTCCACCCATGAAACAAGTCTCGATCAATTTCAAAGGATTCAACTCATACAAAGTAAGTTCTTTGACCACAGTGGAATTAAATTGGAAAAAAATGACAGGTATGCACCTGCAGTCCCTGCTACTTGGGAGGCTGAAATGGGAGGATTGCTTGAGGGCAGGAGTTCAAGCCCAGCCTGGGCAATATAGCAGGACCCAGTCTCTTAAAAAAAAAAATTGGAGGCCAGGTGTGGTGGCTTATGCCTATAATCCCAGCACTTTGGGAGGCCGAGGTGCGTGGATCACCTGAGGTCGGGAGTTTGAGACCAGCCTGACCAACATGGTGAAACCCCATCTCTTAAAAAAAAAAAATTGAGGTTGGGCACGGTGGCTCATGCCTGTAATCCTAGCACTTTGGGAGGCCAAGGTGGGTGGATCACCTGAGGTCAGGAGTTCAATACCAGCCTGGCTATCATGGTGAAACCCCATCTTATAAAAAATAAAATTAAAAAAAAAAATTGAAAAAAATTGCAAAATACATAAATATTTGAAAATTAAATGACACAATGGTAAGTGATTCATGTGATATGTCAAAGAAGAAATCGAAAAGGAAATTAGAACATATTTTGAATGGTAAGAAAGCACAACATATCAAAATTTGTAAGATGCAGCCAAAGCAATACTTAGAAGGAAATACCTATATGAGAAAAGAAAGATGACAAATCAGTGACTTCAGCTTCCATCTTAAGAAATCAGAAAAGTGGCCGGGTATGGTGGCTCATGCCTGTAATCCCAGCACTTTGGGAGACTGAGGTGGGCAGATCACCAGGTCAGGAGTTTGAGACTGGCCTCACCAACATGGTGAAACCCTGTCTCTACTAAAAATACAAAAATTGGCCAGGCGTGGTAGCACACGCCTGTAATCCTAGCTACTCAGGAGGCTGAGGCAGGAGAATCACTTGAACCCAGGAAGCGGAGGTTATAGTGAGCCGAGATTACGCTGCCACTGTTCTCCAGCCTGGGCGACAGCACCTAAGACAGGAATCAATGGAAATGTGTTCAACTGCATATCTTGCCTATATGTATTTAAATATATATATTGCATATACAAAGATAGGCTCTTACTATGTTGCCCAGGCTGGTATTGAACTCCTGGACTCAAGTGATCCCCCCTATCTTGGCCTCCTCACCTTGGATTCCAGATGTGAGCCACTGTATCTGGTCCATTTTTTTTTTTTTTTTTTTGAGACGGAGTTTTGCTCTTGTTGCCCAGGCTAGAGTGCAATGGCGCAATCTCAGCTCACTGCAACCTCAGCCTCCTGGGTTCAAGCCATTCTCCTGCCTCAGCCTCTGGAGTAGCTGGGATTACAGGCATGGGCCACCACGCCCAACTAATTTTGTCTTGAACTCCCAACCTCAAGTGATCCACCCGCCTTGGCCTCCAAAGTGCTTGGATTACAGGCGTGAGCCACGGCGCCCGGCCTTAATTTTGTATTTTAGTAGAGATGGAGTTTTTCCATGTTGGCCAGGCTAGTCTCAAACTCCCCACCTCAGGTGATCCACCCACCTCAGCCTCCCAAAGTGCTGGGATTACAGGCGTGAGCCACCTCGCCCCAGCCCTAATATAAATTTTCTAAAACATTTTTCTTGTGTCTTTGATTTCCTTGTGTGTTAATACAGTACATTTCTTTCCCTATACCACACCATCACCTGAACCAGCAGTATCTGGTAGATTAGTTTCTTGTGGACTACATGACAATTACTGTAATATAACGCTGATCACATCTAGCTTTCTTGGATAGGAGGGGTCACCCAAATCCAGGGACAGACTGACAAGTGTAACCCTCTTGTAAAAGTAGCTTATAAACATCATAGCAAGGCGTAGTGTCTCACACCTGTAATCTCAGCACTTTGGGAGACCGAGGCAGGCAGATCACCTGAGATAGGGAGTTTGAGACCAGCCTGGACAACATGGTAAAACCTTGTCTCTACTAAAAATGCAAATATTAGCTGTGTGTGGTGGCATATGCCTATAATCCTCGATACTCAGGAGGCTGAAGCAGGAGTATCCCTTGAACCCAGGGGGCGGAGGTTGTAGTGAGCCACTGCACTCCAGTCTAGGCAACAAGAGTGAAACTTGGTGGGGGGAAAAAAAAGGAGTGTCTAGGTTAAGATAAGGGGTTGTAGAGACCAAGGTTTTTATTATGCAGATGATGTCTCCAGATAGCAGGATAGTAAATGTCTCTTATCTGATCTAGAAAGGTATCAGACTCCTAGTTAATTCTCTCCTGGATCAGGAAAAAACCTGGGAAGTGAAGGTGATTCTCTGCAGAATGTGGATTTCTGCAGAGAAGAGAAGAGACAGCTTTGAAGGCCCGTTTCAAAATATGTCGAAGAAATATATTTTGGGTTAAAACACTTCAATTTCTCTCAGGGCATGCTATCTGTCATATGATGTTATATTAGAGTCAGGTTGGAATTTCATAGCTTATTGCTACAAAGAGTCTTTTTTTTTTTTTTTTTTTGTAGAGACGAGGTATTACTATATTGCCCAGGCTGGTCTTGAACCCCTGGGCTCAAGCGATCCTCCTGCCTCAGCCTTCTGAAGTACTGGAATTCGCGGCCTATTTTCAGACTAAAGATCTCTGTGTTAATGTTAATGCTGGTCAGTTGTGCCTGAATTCCAGCGAGGAGGTTATAATGAGGCATGTCCCTCCCTTCCCATCATGGCCTGAATTAGTTTTTCGTGTTTACTTGGAATGCCTTTGGCCCATCGAGGTCTATTCAGTTGGTTGGTGAGGTTTAGAACTGCTACTTTTCACAGAATAGATTCTAAAGGAATAGACCTCTAGAGAGAAGCAGTGAGTCAAATCATGGGGACCTGACTCATTCCAAATTACCCTGATGAAATGCCCAGAGTATAAAGGCCACTGGAGCACCATACACAAAGACAATTGGAGATTCCCAAAGAAGTCTTAGAAGAACAACACAGAAAGCAAGTTCTCAAGACTGACGGACTCCATAGCAATCTCCAAGGCTCATCACCTACTTGCTTAAATGCCTAGTACCTATCTCAGAAACATTAACATTCGCCGGGTGCAGTGGCTCATGCCTGTAATCTCGGCACTTTGGGAGGCTAAGGTGGGTGGATTACGAGGTCAGGAGTTCAAGACTAACCTGGCTAAGATGGTGAAACCCTGTCTCTACTAAAACTACAAAAATTAGCCAGCCACCTATAATGCCAGCTACTAGGGATGCTGAGGCAGGAGAATCACTTGAACCTCGGCAGCAGAGGTTGCAGTGAGCTGAGATTGCGCCACTGTACTCCAGCCTGGGTCAGAGTGAGACTCCGTCTCCAAAAAAAAAAAAGTTAACAGATGAAAAGTGAGATTTTATTTCACAAAGAGCCAGAATGATTAGACTGGTTGATTTGATAAGGACTGGCACAGCCAATATGATCATATAGAAGGCCTTTTCCATAAATTAAATAAGTAAAATCTGCAGCTGTAAGGTTTTAACCAAAACCAGAACCAAAACCAAAAAAGAATTTTTTTTTTTTTTTTTTTTTTTTTTTTTGAGATGGAGTCTCACACTGTCACCTGGGCTGGAGTGCAACGGTTCGATCTTGGCTCACTGCAACCTCCATCTCCCGGGTTCAAGCGATTCTCCTGCCTAAGCCTCCTGAGTAGCTCAGATTACAGGCATGTGCCACCACACCCAGCTTACTTTTTGTATTTTTAGTAGAGATGGGGTTTCACCATGTTGGCCAGGCTGGTCTCGAACTCCTGACCTCATGATCCATCTGCCTCAGCCTCTCAAAGTGCTGGGATTACAGGCATGAGCCACCGTGTCTGGCCCAAACAAAAACATTTAAAGCTCAGTGGCTCACACCTGTAATCCCAGAACTTTGGGAGGCCGAGGTGGGTGATCACCTGAAGTCAGGAGTTCAAGATCAGCCTGGCCAACATGGTGAAACCTCATCTCTACTAAAAATACAAAAATTAGTCAGGCATGGTGGTGGGTGCCTGTAATCCCAGCTACTCAGGAGGCTGAGGCAGGAGCATCACTTGAACCCTGGAGGCAGAGGTTGCAGTGAGCCAAGATCGTGCCACTGCACTCCAGCCAGAGTGACAGAGCAAGACTCTGTCTCAGTAAAATAAAATAAATAATAATAAAGCAGATGTACAAAATGTGCAAAGGGATATGCTATTTTCAAAATTATTTCTGGGTGGTACAGGAGGTGAGAGTTTGAAGACTCTCTTCTATATGCTGATATATGGCAGTAACAGGCTATTTCAGAGGCAGGACTGTAGCAGGTGAATATCAGTCTCCACTGAAATGAACCGATCAGCCAGTGGAAACACTCAGCACCTATGTGCTGCCTGCACTGGGTGGCTGGAGTTTCAGCCTGTAAGGCAGGACTCTTAAATGCTCTCCTGGCGTGACTCAGCCACAACTTGACAATGAAGAGGAGTCACAACTCACCTCATTTGGCACAAATGAAACTATGAAACTAAGGTATGGCAGATGACAGAACTGCAATAATGACAAAAGGAAATCCGTGATCTATTTCCATTTTAGGAAATAGAACCAGAAAATCTAGCTTTGACAAAAACTCCCTCAAGAAAACTCCTGTAACTGGAAGAAAAAGAGAAGTCTGGCACAAAACCCTTAGTCTTGTGGATGGTGTCTGTTTACTCCTAGTGAAAAGCCAGTCCCCACTGAGGTCCCAAGTTCAAGGTGAATGCCTATTAACAAAGATGTCTTTTTCCTTTCTCTACAAGAAAGTTAGAGTCATATAAAATTCACTCAATTCTAGGTGTAGGATTTTGAGATGTAACAAGTAAAGTTCTGCAGAAGCAAGACTCTGCGTGGAAACACAGCGTTTCTTTTTTCTTTTTTGAGACAGGGTCTGCCTCTGTTGCCCAGGCTGGAGTGCAGGGATGTAATCATGGCTCACTGCAGCCTCAACCTCCCAGGCTCAAGGGGTCTTCCCACCTCAACCTCCCAAGTAGCTGAGACCACAGGCATGCCTGGCTAATTAAAAAAAATTTTTTTTTTAGAGATTGGGTCTCCCTATATTGCCCAGGCTGGTCTCAAACTCCTGGCCTCAAGCAATCCTCCCACCTCAGCCTCCAAAGTGCTGGGAGTATTACAGGCCAGTGCCTGGCCTAATTTCTCTCCTTTTTCTGCTCTTATAAGAGCATGATTCTCCTTTAGATTAGACATGTGCACCAAGTATAAGGAGCAGGGGGTGAATATGGTATGCAGGCCAGCATGAGACAACCCAATCACCTAAAATGTTCAAAAAATTTTGAAGCGATCCAACACTGGCCAGTGGGAGCCACACAACACGTCCATGTGAGCCTACTTACTGCACCCACCCTATCCTCATCCTCTCCTTTCCTTCTCCCACATGAAAAAGCAAAACAGCAAATTCATTACTAAAGCAACATAAAATGTTTTTAGTTTCTGGAAACTGACTTGAGGATTGCACTCTCACACTGAGATGATCTGATCAATACAAACTTAACTCTCACCAGCTGCTTGCTCGGCTTTGCACAAGAACTGTAGGCAGAAGAGAGGGCAAGGGGGTGAAACCCTCCCTGGGCTGCCTTACACACAGCACAGCCATTCAGGGTGGGAGGCCCACTGGGAGAATGCTGGCTAATAACTGGTTTAAATCAAGCCAGCTCTCCTAAACAATTTGGAAAAGGAATTCTTTAGCTATAGAACTATCTACCCTTGAATCCTACTTTTCCTCCTTCTATAGGTTAGAGAAAGAGACTAGCAAACAAAAAAATACACCCAAGGCGTGAATGAAAAAAGGAAAAAGTTAACTGTGTCTATACATGCATCACTAAGGGGTGCTGAGGAACCTTTTCTTTCTCCTTAAGATCCCCCCTACAATGTCTTTATAGGACACTGGACAGGTTTTTTAACTTCTCCGGCCTGTAAAATGTGAAGAGTGAACTGGACAGCCTTGAAAACGCTCCAGTTCTAATGCTATATGGATTCCAACTCCATCTAAAGGCCTTAACCAAAAGCAACAACAGGGTTTTAGGCAAGTAGGATAGAAAAGGCCAAGAAGGGTGATGAAGGTGTGCACCATAGCTGGTTTTAACCAACAGGCCCATTCAGACAGTCGGTTCTTTTTTTTTTTTTTTTTTTTTTTTGCATTTCTCGAGACGGAGTCTCACTCTGTTACCCAGGCTGGAGTGCAGTAGCGTGATCTCAGCTCAATGCAAACTCTGTCTCCCGGGTTCAAACAATTCTCCTGCCTCAGCCTCCCAAGTAGCTGGGACTACAAGCGAGTGCTACCATGCCTGGCTAATTTTTTGTATTTTTAGTAGAGATAGGGTTTCACCATGTTAGTCAGGATGGTGTCGATCTCCCAACCTTGTGATCCACTCACCTTGGCTTCTCAAAGTGCTAGGATTACAGGCATGAGCCACATGCCTGGCCTGCCGGAGTTTTTTAAGCTATTCTCCTGCCTCAGCCTCCCCAGTAGCTGGGATTACAGGCACGTGCCACTAGACCCTTCTAATTTTTTTTTTGTTTTTTGTATTTTTAGTAGAGATGAGGTTTCCCCATGTTGGCCAGGCTGGTCTTGAACACCTTACCTCAAGCGATCCACCTGCCTTGGCCTCACAAAGTGGTGGGCTTACAAGTGTGAACCACAATGCCCGGCCAGTTGGTTAGTATTCTTGGTGATCTAAACTACTCTCTCTCCACTTTCTATTATTTTATTTTTTTTGGCATCAGCAGCATTTCAATCAATGATTTTTGAGAGTCTTCTTACACAGTGCATGCGGTTTTGTGTTTTGGTAAGAAGCATCATCAGGTGCGGTGGCTCACGCCTGTAATCCCAGCACTTTGGGAGGCTGAGGCGGGCAGATCACCTGAGGTCAGGAGTTCAAGGCCAGCCTGGCTAATATGGTGAAACCCTGTTTCTACTAAAAATACAAAAAATTAGCCGGGCATGGTGGCAGGCACCTGTAATCCCAGCTACTCGGTAGGCTGAGGCAGGAGAATTGCTTGAACCCGGAAGGTGGAGTTTACAGTGAGCCAAGATTGTGCCATTGCACTCCATCTTAGGCAACAAGAGCAAAACTCTGTCTCAAAAAAAAAAAGAAGCATCACATCAGACTCCAGCCAATAGGAAGGGAAGACAGGAGGAAAGGTATGGGGCCAGAGGTTAATAAAACAACACTGAAAGCTCCAGGCACTGGCAGGAACAGGTCAGCCACTTCTCCAGTTTCCTCACTGACCCTGCGGAAAATGAGTCATGTGACTCATCTCTTCAAACTTCCGGGAAAAGCCAGCCAAGAGCTTAAAGTAGATAAGAAATTCCTTAAGGCCTACTTTTGTTATTCGTTTACATTTAAAGGAAGATGCATTTTTAAGACAACAGCTTCTTTTGTCAGGTATTGTGTTGTCTTTTATATCCCATATTAGGAACAGGGTACCTATCATTTTAGTCACTGCTTCCCGTGCACTACCAGGGTCTTAAAATGCTGAGCTGGAGTTATGCCCAGGTATGCCAATGTCATCAACTAAACAACTAAATGTGGCAAAGTTTTAAGGGCAAGTTAAGTGTCCACAGTCAATGAAGGAAAGAGGCACTGTGTTGAGCTAAATGGAGCAGAGTCAAAATCCTGGGTTCTGGAACTGGCTTGGCCTCCAACCAGCCCAACCTCAAAGCCTTCGTCCCACTTCTGCAAAGTAATGCTGGTTAGTAAGATAATCTCCAAAGCTTTTAGTAAGCTCTACTTGAGCTTCCGTGTTCACAACTTCAAGGTCAACTCCGTACTTAAGGAAAGATGATCCATGGCTTAGGAGAGGACAACAGGCTTGCAAGATGAGGAGGTCCTGTTTCTGGCCAGGGAAACATGTGCAGCAAACACATCTTTTTCTGTAGCTAAAGTGAGTGACTCCACTACAACTTTTTACTGTTTCTTTGCTGTTTGATGTCTGCAGGGTCCAGGTTTCCCACAACCGACATCCCCCTCCACACCACGGAAGCTCCTCCCTCTCCAGGTTGCTGGGGTGGGGCTGTGCCTCCCTGGGTGCCACACACCCTTGAATGTTGATGTCTCCAGGGCAGGCCTCCCTTGCCTTTCACTTTTCACCTAAGCAAAATAGAGGATTCTGACTAATTCTGGGCACCTTTTATTCAAAGAACCAATGGGGAAGTCACTTGGTGAATATGTGCCAGACCCAGTCCTGGGCTCTTTTATTTTATTTTTTCGAGACAGAGCCTCGCTCTGTCACACAGTCTGGAGTGCAGTGGCACGATCTCGGCTCACTGCAACTTCTGCCTTCCAGGTTCAAGCAATTCTCCTGCCTCAGCCTCCCGGGTAGCTGGGACTACAGGCACAAGCCACCACACCTGGCTAATTTTTGTATTTTTAGTAGACAGGGGGGTTTCACCGTGTTAGCCAGGATGGTCTCAATCTCCTGACCTCATGATCCACCCACCTCAGCCTCCCAAAGTGCTGGGATTGATTACAGGTGTGAGCCACTGTGCCCGGCCTTCTTTCTATGCTTTATGTAATTCAACCTACACACATCCTTTATGCAGTAGATCCTCATACCGACAAGTTTCTGATAAGGAAAAAGACTTAGATCAGGTGAGTCATTTGCTCAAGGTCACACAGCTAGCAAGCAGCAGAAGCAACATTTGAACCCAGGTCTTATACCATATAAATCACCTTTTTTTTTTTTTTTTGAGACAGTCTCACTCTGTTGAGTCTCACTCTGGAGTGCAGTGGCATGACCTCAGCTCACTGCCAACTCTGCCTCCCAGGTTCAAAGCAATTCTGCCTCAGCCTCCCCAATAGCTGGGATTACAGGCGCATGCCACCACGCCCGGCTAATTTTTATATTTTTAGTATCTCAGGGTTTCTCCATGTTGGCCAGGCTGGTCTTAAACTCCTGGCCTCAGATGATCCGCCTGCCTCAACCTCCCAAAGTGCTGATATTATAGGCATGAGCCACCCATTTAAAGTGTACAATTCAGTGGTTCTCGGTATCTTCACAGACATATGCAACCATTACTCCGGTCAACTTGAGAATATTTTCATCACCTTAAAAAGAAACCTCATCTCTCTTCCTTATCATCTTCCTATCTCTCTACTCGCCAGTACTCCATTCCCGAGTAGACAAGCACTACTCAACTTTCTGTCTTTATAGACTTCTCCATTCTGGACTTTCACCTAAATGGATCATACAGTGCATTGTGACTGGCTTCTTTCACTCAGCATAACATTTCTGAGGAAAGTCTGTACTATAAACCCCATGGGTTACTACTGTCTCAGCTGAGGGAACCGTGAGAGGTGTGGACAGCACGTCATGTGAGAAGTGCATAATGATATGTGTGTGTGTGTGTGTGTTTTTTTTTTTTTGAGATGGAGTCGCTCTCTGTCGCCAGGCTGGAGTGCAGTGGCACGATCTCAGCTCACTGCAACCTCCACCTCCCGGATTCAAGCAATTCTTCTGCCTCAGTCCTCCTGAGTAGCTGGGACAACAAGCACGTGCCCCCACACCCAGCTAATTTTTGTATTTTACGAGACAGGGTTTTACCATATTGGCCAGGCTAGTCTCGATCTTTTGACCTCATGATCCACTCGCCTCAGCCTCCCAGAGTGCTGGGATTACAGGTGTAAGCCACTGTGCCTGGCCGATGATACCTGTTTTTAGCAGCAGCAGCAGCAGAGACCACAGATTTCAGATAAAGGGCCTTGGATCACTTTTCTGTCTTGCTCCTGAAGGTACATGTGGGGTAATAGGCAGCAGCAGATACAAGATTTCAGTCTGACATGACAGAGAACTCACAGTGACTCCAATTAGGTCCACAATAGAACGGGCGGATGACCATCTATGAAGGATGCTCCAGGAGGACTTATCCTGGGTGGAAGGCTGGCTAGTGACCATGATGACCCGTGACCCTTCTAAGACTAAATTCTATGGTTCTGCCAAATTCTGATTAGTATAATTAATGGTTAAAAATAAAAAGTTAGGCTGGGCATGGTGGCTCATGCCTGTAATCCTAACACTTTGGGAGGCCAAGTCGAGAGAATCACTTGTGTTCAGGAGTTTGAGACCGGTCTGAGCAACATGGGGAAACACCATGTCTATAAAAAATATAAAAATTAGCTGGGCATGGTGGTACGCACCTGTAATCCCAGCTACCTGGGAGGCTGAGTGGGAGGATCGCTTGAGTCTGGGAGGTCGAAGCTGTAGGAAGCTGTGACTATACCACTGCATGCCAGCCTGGGTGACAGAACAAGACCCTGTTTAAAATAATAAATAAATAATAAAAAGTTGGCTGCCAGGCACATGTCATCAAGACCCCTGAGACTGTGTCACAGACATAATAAAATAAAATAAAATAAAATAAAATAAAATAAAATAAAATGTTGGCTGGGTACAGTGGCTCAGGTTTGTAATTCCAGCACTTTGGGAAGCTGAGATAAGAGAATCGCTTGAGCCCAGGAATTCAAGACTCAGCTGGAATAGAAATGAATCCCAGCAAAATATTTGTTTCTATCATTCCACTGTGGGGATGTGAGGCTTCAGCAAGTAATAACTCTTTTTTTTTTTTTTTTGAGATGGAGTCTTGCACTGTCGCCCAGGCTGGAGTGCAGTGGCATGAGCCTGGCTCGCTGCAATCTCTGCCTTCTGGGTTCAAGTGATTCTCCTACCTCAGCCTCCTGAGTAGCTGGGATTATAGATGCACACCACAACGCCTGGCTAGTTCTTTTGTATTTTTAGTAGAGATGGGGTTTCACCATGTTGGCGAGGCTGGTCTCAAACTCCTGACCTCAGGTGATCTGCTCGCCTCGGCCTCCCAAAGTGATGGGATTATAGGCGTGAGCCGCTGTGCCAGGCCCCTCATTTTTTTTTTTTTTATTATTAAAAACAGAGACGGGGGTCTTGCTATGTTGCCCAGGCTGCTCTTGAACTCCTGAGTTCAAGCAATCCACCCATGTCGGCCTCCCAAAGTACTAGGATTACAGGTGTGAGCCAGTAATAACTCTTTGAACATCAAAAAATTCATCCAGTTGAAGCTCCAAATCAGACAGGCTCATGCTCTCTCGCTTTCTATCCGTATCTGTTTTGAGACAGGGTCTTGTTCTTTTGTCCAGGCTGAAGTGCAGTGGCACAGTCTCTACTCACTGCAACCTCAGCCTCCCAGGCTCCAGTGATCCTCCTGCCCTAGCCTCCCAAGTAGCTAAACTACAGGAATGGGCAACCATGCCCGTAGTTTTTTTTGTTGTTTGTTTTGTTTGTTAATTTTTGTTATTGTTATTGTTTTTTGAGATGGAATCTCGCTCTGGCCCAGGATGGAATGCAGTGGCGTGATCTCAGCTCACTGCAACCTCCACCTCCCCAGTTCAAGCTATTCTCCTGCCTCAGCCTCCCAAGTAGCTGGGACTACAGGCAGGCATGTGCCACCACACCTAGCTAAGTTTTGTATTTTTAGTAGAAATGGGGTTTCACCATGTTGGCCAGGCTGATCTTGAACTCCTGACCTCAAGTGATCCACCAGCCTCAGCCTCCCAAAGTGCTGAGATTACAGGCGTGAGCCACCACACCCAACCAATTTTTGTATTTTTTGTAGAGACGGGGTTTTACCAGGTTGCCTAGGCTGGTCTCCAACTCCTGGGCTCAAGCCATCTGTCCACCTCAGCCTTGTAAAGTGCAAGGATTACAGGCATAAGCCATCGTGCCCAGCCTCATATATTCTTATTTGTTACTTGGTTTTAGGATCAGAGCTTGGGACTGCGTCTTTCCAAGTATCAACTCACTTAAAAAAAAAATCTTCTACAGGACACGAATGATGGTTCATGCCTATAATCCCAGCACCCTGAGAGGCCGAGGCGGGTGGATCACTTGAGGCCAGGAGTTGGAGACCACCCTGGCCAACATGGTGAAACCCAGTCTCTACTAAAAATATAAAAATTAGCCGGGCGCGGTGGCTCATGCCTGTAATCCCAGCACTTTGGGAGGCCGAGGCGGGTGGATCACGAGGTCAAGAGATCGAGACCATCATGGTCAACACGGTGAAACCCCGTCTCTACTAAAAAATACAAAAATTAGCTGCGCATGGTGGCACGTGCCTGTAGTCCCAGCTACTCGGGAGGCTGAGGCAGGAGAATTGCTTGAACCCAGGAGGCGGAGGTTGCGGTGAGCCGAGATTGCGCCATTGCACTCCAGCCTGGGCAACAAG